>JADAQX010000272.1:0-59324 GCA_015476325.1 Cardiosporidium cionae
ATTCTCACCAACTCTCTCTCTCTCTCTCTCTCTCAATCAATCAATTCTCACCAACTCTCTCTCTCTCTCTCAATCAATTCTCATCAACTCTCTCTCTCTCAATCAATCAATCAATTCTCACCAACTCTCTCTCTCTCTTTCAATCAATTCTCACCAACTCTCTCTCTCTCTCAATCAATCAATTCTCACCAACTCTCTCTCTCTCTCTCTCTCTCAATCAATCAATTCTCACCAACTCTCTCTCTCTCTCTTTCGTTATATTTATTAGCAAATACCACTCAGAATCTTCATCAGTGTAGATTTTCCAGCTCCATTTTCTCCTAAGAGGGCCAACGTTTCTCCATCAAATAATTCCAAAGAAAAATGATTCAATGCTGGAGGTGTATTTGAGAAAGCATCATATTTCTTCACAACATCCACAATTTGTACAACAGGTGAAATTTCTTCCTATAAAAGAGTGAGTAGAGTCATTATTACGAATTTAATATTAAAAAAAAAGCAAGATAGTACAAATAGAAAAAATATATAAAGTGAATATATAGGATTTTTCTGTATAAAAACTCCAAAATAGTATACAAAAGAGGCAATAAATAAAATAAAAGGAATAAAGGAATCCTATACTATTTCATCGTCTTAATTTTTTATCAAATGGCCCTGCCTTGTTTTTCACAGTAAGAAAGTTCCTCCTCTTCTTCCCATAAAAATGGATATACACTTACGACGTTTCTCTCTTAAATATATTTTCTTACATCTAAAGAAGATTTCTCTATAATAGGAAGAAGATGCATGGGAAGCTGTATACAAAACATATATATATTTTAGATAAACTTCAATGAACTCTCTAAGAAAATCACCCCTTTAAACATCCTTTAGAATAACTTTTTATATATAAAATTCTGAATTTTGTATACATCTGCCTACACAATTCTATATTATTTTATATATATAAAGTTATTCTCCTCCCAATAGAAATCTCTCTCATGGCCTACTTCCTGCTGAGGAGTTTTCACATTCTTTCCACTGCGATGACCACAAAATAAAGATTTTCCAGCCAATTTTATTCGTCGAATCTAAAATAATAAAATAATAATAAAATAGAATGCGTGGATTTATTTAAAATGTTTCATCTTTATTTTTTTTTAATGCAGTTATTACATTCCTATGAACTATCAAAATTTTCTTTAAAATGAATTTCTAGAATATTTGTAAAGCCATTTTTTATTTTATTTTTCATCTCTCATTTTTTATTTTATTTTTCATCTCTCATTTTTCATCTCTCATTTATTTCTAAATTTCTCTTTTTAAAAAAATCAAACAAAAATAAACATACTTTATATAATAATGTAGCCATTGAAAAAAAAAAAATTGCTCCAAAAAGGAGAGAAATAAACAAGAATAGTAATGTAGAATGACTAATACTGTAGGTGTTGTAAGGCCTATCCAAACATCAAAAAAATTATTATAAAAAAATTATCTTGACAAGAGAAAAGAAAAAGAGTAAAGAAAAAATAAAAAAAAATAATAAAAAAAAAATTAAAAAAAGTTAAAAAAAATAAAATAATAAAATAAAATATAAAAAGAGATCCAAATGGACAGAGAAGCATTCAATAGATTTCAATATAATAAAAAAATAAAAATACTACAATTTTGATAATAAATTCCTACAAATAGATAAACTTTTTAAAACTTCTTGAAAGAAAAGTATTGAAATCTACAAAATCGCTTCAAATCCTTCATTTATAAAAAAAAATTCAACCTCATAGTTTTTCATTCCAAAAGAGAGAATATATAATATATTATAAAAAAAAAAATATATTGTCAAACTCTCAAGTTTCTTCTTCTCTCTCTTTTATAAAAGAAAATTTTTTTTCACAAAACATCAAAATTATATATGAAACAATAGGATTTGCAAAATCTCTCTTTTTTTTCTATCTACAAAATGATGAGAATTTTATCAAAAACTAAAAAGAATTTATACTCACCATGTGAGATCTATTTGGCTAATTTCCATTCTAACAAGAAGTTCTATACAAGAAGCAAAGGAGATGGAAGGGAAGGCATAGAGAAGAAGAGCCACTGAAAATAATTAATAAAAATATATTTTTATATTTATAAAAAATTGCTTTCTTCACTAAACTTTCTTCTTAAATAGAAAAAGTTAAAAAATGTAGAAACTCTTTTTGATAAAATCCTCTTCTAGCTATGTTTTATATCTTCTTCATGAAGTATAGAATTCCACATGTGGATAGAAGAAGTTTATACAATTCTGTTTTACTCGTTTTAAACAAACTTCTTTTGTTTTCTTTTCTTAACGTATTTTTGTTTGATCATCACAAATTATTTTCTATAAAGATGTTTGCATTTTTAAGGTATCTCCTTTCCTTTTTCTTGTTTAAAGAAAGAGAAAGAGAAAGAAAAAGAAAGAGTTTATATATAAAGAAATGAGAGAGAGAGAAAAAAAAAGAGAGAATTAAAAATATCTCTCTCTCTCCATCCATTCCATTTCAAACTATCCATTCCTTCCTCTCTCTCTATTCTCTCTCTTAATCTCATAAAAGTATATATAATTTCTCCTATCCAAGTTTCATCTTTCAATAAATAATGTGAATCTTGCAGTCTCTCTTTATATAAATTTTATGCATCGCCTTATGAGAAAAAAATAAAAAAATATCTTCAAAATTATAAAAATATTTCTTCTCTTCTTACCTCCCGTCGGTGTAGAATTTCGAATTGTGAGATAAATAAATTGCATGGCAAGAAAGAAAGTCATTCCCATCGTCCCTCCATAACGAAAATATCCACAAATTTCAACAAAACAAATTGCAAAACTATA
The DNA here is from genome assembly GCA_015476325.1 of Cardiosporidium cionae. Classification (NCBI taxonomy): domain Eukaryota; phylum Apicomplexa; class Aconoidasida; order Nephromycida; genus Cardiosporidium; species Cardiosporidium cionae. The sequence goes on from JADAQX010000272.1 coordinate 2,834, forward strand.
CATTGATAGATGGAACAAAAAAATATATAAAAAGAGAATCGGTGCATTTATATGAATAAAAATATGAGATAATTTTAAAATGGCGGTCATTCCAAGAGAAATAATAAAGGCGGACATTCCATAAGAAATTAACCTACAAAATATACAAGAAATTTGTATAAAAAAAAAAGAAGATAGGAGGAGAAGAAGAAGGAGAAAAAAAGATAGAAAACAATAAAGAGGAGAAGAAGAAGGAGAAAAAAAGATAGAAAACAATAAAGAGGAAGAGAAGGAGATGAAAACAAACTAAAAAAAGATAGACCAAAAAGAAGAAAACAAACAAACATTTGCAAAAATAAATCTTCAAAGAAAACGTCCTTCTATCTACTCAAAGGACATCTTTTTCTTCCTTCTTTTTAATGAAAAAATTTGCATTCCTACAAAAAATCATCCACACCTCCTCCCTCTCTCTCTTTTTACACTCTAAAACAAAAAAACTCCAGAATCCACTTTATAACACTTTCTTCTTCTCTTCTCAATCCAATGTAAAATAGTTTGCATAACGCATAAACATTTCTTCAAACAAAACACAAGAAGCAAAAACATCTCTCTCATTTTTAACGTCCACCTTCTCTATTTTCATTTTACCAGGAGAAATTATAGGTGACAATATCTGTTCCCATCATCACCAACATTTCTCGTACATGGCCATGTTTCTCAGTAAAGAGATACGATAGAATTCCTCCCAGTGAAATACAGACAGCAAATAAGAGATAAACAGGCAATATCATCTGAGAATTTACAAGGAAGAAACGAATCGTCATGGGAGCTGTGGCCATATGGAGGATAAAGAGAGGGGATGAAAAGATTCCCTTCACTCCCTTCTCCTTGGAGATATCCTCAGCAGAATCCTCCTTGGAGATATCCTCAGCAGAATCCGCCAAATGGACCTCCGCCGCCTCCTCGAAGATGTTCTTCAGCATCGCCTCCTGCTGAGGCATTGCAGAGGGTGTAGAAATCTTGGCTGAGACGTTGGAAAGCCACTGAGATACAGAGAAAGAGGAAAGCAAAGATCTTGGGTTCACAGAAGTGGACGGATTCGATGGGGAGGGAGGATTCACATGAGGTGAGAGAGAAGGATTGAAAAATACTGAAGGAGGAGGAGGAGGGGGGGCAGGAGGCCACGCAAGCGGTATGGCTGTAGAAATTTCATCTACAGGTCCATAGGAGGCTTGAGGGGGGAGATCAACCAGGTGGAGAGGTGGCCCATTCAAAGAAATAGAGGGTGGAAAAAGGGTGGACGAGGGGGAAGAGGTGTTAACGGTGGAATGCGAGCAAGAGAGAGAGGAATTATGGGTGAGAGATCCACAAAAAGAGGGATGAGGGACGAAAGGGGTCAACGAAACGCAGTAATGACAGCGTTGTGAAAAGATGAAGCTATTTATTAAATATTGCAACGCTATAAACCCACTGGAGGAGTACCAAAAGAAGGAATCTCCACTATAATAAGGAACCTCATAAGAAAATACAAAGGAAGTTCTAATGGAACCCAGATGGTGGGAGATTTGGGAGGTGGGAACTACACGGAGTGTGACAGAGGGTGTAATGGCATCGGAGATATTCGTATTGAAAATGATAAGATTACAGAGGGAATACTTGGGTAGGCTAACGCCAGTAAGGTGTTGAGGAGGATATTTAGAATATTTCGAATCACTCGAAAATTCGAAGGGATCTGAATATGTTTCTACCCATGCTGCATAAGCCTCTTTCTCGGTATTAAAAACATGAAAATACTCTTGCAGAGGAAAGGATGGATAGAGAGACTGAAGAAAGGCATAGAAATCGTGTGCCTGTGCATGCGGTGCAAGCCCAATAAAAGGAAGATGTAATGCAGGATTCGCTCTATAGAAGGAGAAGTAAAGAAGAAAAAAAGAAATAAAGCAATAGAAGTGACGAAGAAGTATTTGAGGTATAAAAGAGGTATAGAAGAGACGTAGGGTGATAAAAAAGAAGGAGAGAAGAAGAAAAGAAGAAGTATTTGAGGTATAAAAGAGGTATAAAAAATATATATATAAAAAGAAATTTCATGCGATAAAGTATTGAAATGTGTACAAAGAAAATGCATCCCTTTGTAGGCTAAAAAAATATGACTATAAAGAAATCCATCAAAGTAATAAATACCATAAAAAAAAAACATGAAGAAAGCGTATACAAACGTTAAGAGTTCGAGTACGTATGCTCAATACAAAATGAAGAATTACAATCTCTAAAGATGAGCATGTAAAATCCACTGCCAAAATGATTAAAAATATAACATGAGAAGAAAATGTAAAAATAACAACACCTCTCTGAGGAGATATTTCATAAAATGAACGCAAATGAAAGCAGCAGTATATATTTTTCATAGAAATAGAGAAAATAACTCTGCACGTATAACGGCAAAATATATATTTTGACTAACGCTTGACAATTTTTATTCAGTTTGAGGATATTCAACAAAATCAATGGACTATTTACATCAACCGCTAATTCTTCATACGATTTGGGTGGGATATGCTTCGCATCTATGAAACGATGTAAGACAAGGCAAGCAAAAATTTTTATTTTTATAGCAAGAAATGATAAAGGGTAAGCAAAAAAATAACTCCAAGAAATAGAAGTAAACTATTCCATAAAACAAAGGGATTATAATCACAAAAGCATTTCTACATAATCCATACACACACCTCTGCTGTTAACCTTCTTTGTACTGTAGAAGAGCAAAACGTGCTCCCACATTTACAGACAACGATTGGAAGATTTTGTGGCGAGAATAGCATTCGTGTAAATAAGCAGTATTTTGAAGACTATTTGACAAGAAAAACCATGACGATGAAAGCACAAGGAGAAAAAAATAGTACACACAAGAATGAGGGGGTGGGAGCTCTATCTAAAATAAACTTACAATCTATAGATTTCTTTTCAAAATACACCAACAGTCCGCAAAATAAAAACGGTATAGCGAATTCCGCAATGAGCAGGAATACGTTTCTTTGTTGCAAGAGAAAATTTTTCCACAACAAGATTTTCATCCGTTGAGCAAATCCATCTGGACGTGTTTGCCTCATGGTATCGACTCGCCGTGCAATCTGCTTTTGGTTAAGGTCATGAAAACTACTATGAATACTCACTCTTATTGAAAGAAAGAGAGTTGCATTGAATGGGAAATGAATGAAATCAAGGGAAACTTGCCAATTTCTTACCAACAAAGCTATAGTATAAGTAGAAAAGCTAAGATCCACGTCAAAAATTATGTTGCTAATTATAAAAAGACAACGAAAGCTAACGACACCCGGATAAGGGATGCGTAGTTCAGTGCTGAAATAAAACGATAAGGAAAAGATTTGACAAAGGCACTTATGTAGTGTTTCAAGATAATTGAGGTAATTTCATTCAGCCATTGTCAGTAGTTTACAAGACAACAGCAAGTACTACATTTCCGCAATACTGGCGAGCAGAACAAACTGTATAACATCGTGCCATAAAATGATTCGGTTTCAGTCTGCGAATTCAGCAGAACATTTTACATCAAATCTTTCGGAAAATCCCGATGACTAATAGAAAACTCACATTGAGTTTAACAACACGTACAGAATTACTGAGTTATTCTTGACTATTTTAGAAATTAGACCTAACGAATGGATATGAGATGCAGTGAAGGGCTTGCCACGGTGGTGCATTCTCGCTACTACTTAAAAGAATAGGCAACATAAAAAAGACTGCCAACTTCCTTTTAGTCAACAAATGAAAAGAAATGAGGGCAATGCAGAGGAGAGAGTATTTATTAGAGGAGAGCATTCATTCTTTTAAGTAATGCACATTTATGAACTCAAGAAAAAGACGGTTTAAGGGGCCCTGTAATGCATGAGCATCCGCTATGAAGAAATAACCTGCACCGTGAATTCGGGTTGACGGGTACTTGCACTCACTCCGCACACTCCTTTCAGCACTGTATTTTGAAGAATGCTCTTAGTTAGGGTGTCTGCATTACTTTTCCTGCACGCCTCTCAAATCATCAAGAATTCTTTTACAAAAGCCCCAAAAAACAGTAGGGACGTTAAAGAAGTAAATTTTTTGATCCATTTCACTTCATACGTTCGCTTACACCGTTGATATATTGAAAGCATCACTCTAGTCATATAAACCGACTTGGTTTAGCATTAAGTTTATACGTGGGGGTTGCAAATCATAGCAGATAAAATAAGAGAAGTGCAGTAGCAGATAATTTAGAGACATTCTCGCTGTTTTTAAAAGAATATACTTTTGCTTAGATGCATATTAACGTAAAAAAATGTTGAGAGTAAAAGGGTATAAAACTTTTGATGTGATACAGATTAATTGATAAGTCATAATTAGTTTAATTATCCAATAATTTCATACTGTGTGGTGCTTTGTAGAAAGTAGATCGAAATACCATTTACAATTAATCGTACTACTTTTTAGCTTTAAAATATTAAAGCAAGTGAATAAGGAAAGAGCAATTTCATTAGTATAAAGAGCTATAAAGCAATGCAAACCACAGATTGTATGAATATTGTCCCTTTTGAAGAAATTGAAATATAACATTTAGGTAATTATAACTGGCAGCACTGCAATGAAATTGGTCATCAAGAATTGAGACAAGCATAGCTTGCTGAGAAAGTTCCACGCAAGAATTTGTCACAAAGGAAACATTCATTTTTACTATGATATCTCTCATTTACAATGTCTGAATGAATCAATCTTTTCGTTATATTTCCTATCTTCAAACAAAATGTTTTCTCTGGGTATATTTGACATTTTTATAACAGATAAAAATACGGCTCTCCAGAGGAAAAAAGTTAGTCTTCTAAGTACACATTAAGAATTTTCCCTTGCACTCCTTAAATTTTTGAATTATCAGACATACGCACACGAAAATGTCATAATACAACTAAATTTAAATCTATGTTTCTCAAATCATACTTTTGTTTTCTAGATATAATGAAAAAAGCCGGTGTGGGTATCTGCGTTAATAGCAAAATAAAAATACAGAACAGCACAGAATCTTCAGATTAGAGGCTAGGCACCGTAAGCATCACAGTAATCGATCCATTGGAATGCCTTTATCACAAAAAAAAACTTGAACTCATTGCACCTAAATTGCTACTACGCTAAGAGATAGCACACTCCGCCGGAAGTAATGCGTATGAGTGTGTACCCCAGACAAAACGATTGCCTTTTTATTTTGTGTTTAATTTTATTTGCTTGCAAAATTAGCGCTAGTGGCACTATTATTAGCATTTCCCCACTAACGCTCTACCAATAATGAAAGGGGGTCATGTGTGCCTATTTTGTGGAATTTTTTTAATTGTAGTTCAGTTTAGTTAAAAAGGCCACAGAAAAAAGTAGTCTCACTCTATATGAGGAGTACTTAAGTCAAAATGAAATCGTAAAGATGCAAGGGCTAAATCAATTTGCTTCAACAAAGATTCATCACGAGTAAGTAAAGAAATAGAGGGCAAGGAAGCTGAAACATGTCCTGCATCTTCTTTCAACTGTTGATCCTTTGCATGCAATGGCAATGTATCTTTTTTCCCTTCAACTTCGGAGATAAGGTTACCCCACAAATTAGGAAAATTCTTTTGGAATTGATCCATCAAGCTGGTATAGAATTCTTCCAACTGCTCAAGAGAGCGAACTTTTGCGGTAAAATAAAACAGGCACGCAGCTCTCGTAAGGATGATGCATTCTGCTAAAGGCATATTCCGTTTAAAATCTTGAATCGACAGTACATGATTTAACGTAAGTAGCGTATCCAAATCCTCCCGCTCCCAAAAATCGACGAAAACTTTCATAGTTTCTTTCAGTTGTATGGACCGAGCAATTTCTTGACTGTTGCGCACTTTTTCAATGGCTCGGAGGCTCGTATGCTGCAGTAGCGGATGCTGAAAAGCAGCATAGGGCCAATGATTCAAAAGCTCAAGGGGAACCCGAGGTTGAATGATGCCATGAGAAATTGTTCCCTTTCCATGAATGTCCACAGGCAATCGATGAACTGGTACGCAAGTATCTACAATATCAATCAATTGATGCTTCAATTTAACAAAGCGATCAGGGAATGAAAAATGTGCACTCTTTGCATCGAGAAAACTCCCTTCATGATCATTTGTATCACAAAGGGCTATTACAGTCAAAGGAGGAATGGCTAGATCTGATGGAATTGTAATGTTAGGAAGACAACAACAGGCATGGCTCATGATAGTATTGAGAATAGTTTCAGTGGACAATGGGAGTGCTCCGGAATTGGCAGAGGTATTGTGTGGCAAGAGCGAAGTGTCCGCAGAAGAGAGAGTTTGCATACCTTGGCATACAGCTAAAGAAGCAGAGGCATGCGCTAAAACATCGTCGATAATAAGAACTACAGATTTTCCATCATTTCTCAATTTCTGAGCTAATTGGAGCCCGCTAAGTGGAGCAATATATTGTGATAAAGCAGAATCTTCACAGAGATACGAATCCCTGCTTTGATTTTCAGAATGTGGTGTGGTAGGCGGCGGTGCATGGATAACAAACAAGCGAGTTTTATCAAGCGGTTTTGTAGCCACATTCGAATTAAATGATTCATTCTCCTGTGGGAAATTCGAAGGTAATTCAAGTACGGAATCCAAGTCCGCAGAAGATGCATCAGGAGAAGACACAAATGAAGACAAACAGTATAACCATTTCTTCAAGGAAGAAGTAGGACTAAAAGATACATAGACTATATGGTCTGCATCAATATTATTGTTCGATAATAACGAAGATACAATAGGAAGAAGTAAAGACGTCTTGCCGCTATCAGGAGGTCCCATTAAGAGAATGCGCTGTCCTTTTGCAAGTGGAGAAAAAATTTCTAAGCTGTTGATGCCTGTAGGAAGTCGTTGATAGAATCTGGATTGTTTCGAAAAGGGAGGAGGAGAATGTAGAGAAAAGAATGATCGAAACGAAGCCCTTTCTTTTTCTCCCGGAAAAGTATCGCCAGCCATAACAAAATTGTAAAATGCTTCAATTGGAGAAAGCACAACGTTATGAGGAAATGTTCCGACAGTATTCAAAGCAGCAATTGGCTCAGTCAATTCATTGTCCAAAGAGCAGTTTTCACCAATTGTAACAGCATTGCCAACAAGCGACATAGTTTTGAATGATCTTATAACCCCTATTAGGCAGCTTTGAACTTCTAATCGAAGCACCATTCCCAAAGAGTTATTTTCAAATCGAACGATGGATCCAAGGGAAGCTCCTCGTAATCCAACGGTTCGAACTATTGTCCCTGCACAGCAAAAGAAAAGTTATAACCCAAAAGTTGAGCCGGAAAAAGAGGCCATGAAATATATGCGTCTCTGCATGCGCTACATAAACAAGAAGCATACTGAACAAGTATCTAGGCTATAATTTATATTGCTGCGTATAGTAATAGTAAATCCACTTTAGCATAATTAGCTAATGATAGGGGTTAACCAAGGCCACTAAGAGATAATTTAGATTCTTAATTCAATTGTAAAAGTAAAGCATTACCGCAAAAGGGGGCAAGGGAATAGCGTATCAATTTTCGCGATGCTCACAAATAAAGTTGCTAATATATTTTCAATGAATTGAGTGGCACAATGCTGACTTCATGCATAAGTTGCAATATGTTAAAGTAACTTATCTACAAAAGGATACTAAACAAGTTCTATGAAAGATTTTTAGTTGTAAAAAGCATCTAACCATGCGTATCAGTCACTATTCCTTCATTTTCTGAATTCATTTCTCGAATATTTCCCCGCAGAAGCAAGTTTTCCAGGGGTCCGAAACCCATTGGGGATGAAGAAAACCTCCTACTGCAGAAGCTTCCATTTCGGCAAATTTTACTAAAATGAATCGGATGATCGAACCTTTTTGATAAACTTGTTGAAAAGTATTCTACGAAGCAGTTCCGCTTGAATGAAAACACTTTTCGTATGCAACTCTCTGGGCGATAAAAAGTGGATAATACTGCTTCTCGAGAATGCCCAGGGAAGACTGTGCATCCACGCGCCATCCCACTACTGGATATTAAAAGCCTCCAGTAAAAAAAGAGTAATTTTCAAGAGTTACCATAGCACTTAAATAGATATAACTCCAGTTGCCATTTATTGAATAATCGAAGCATGCGCTTATTGAACGAAATTACGTAGGTTTCAATACTTTCCAATTCAAGTAAAAGCAATGCAGATAGCTTCAACGCCTATCACTAAGTATTTGCAAGAACGATGATTCAAGGAGGTATTTTCAACTACCCGAAAACAATTGAGCAGTCGCTCCTGAAAGTGCTCATACAGTACTTAATATGAGAAAAGTAATATGAACGTATCAATTCATGGATAACTATTTCAGTACTTTTGGAATCTGTAGAAGCAATTCTCCTTATCGCAAAAATATGATGTCCATAGCCATTAATCTCCCTACAATTGAAATGACAAGGAATTCCAGTTCGAATTGTTAACGTTGGTGTTTTAAATATCATAGTACTGCAAAGTAGAAATTGGTTCGTGGCATAATCTGCTGCTTCGGAATCTCTACCTAGCACACTGTTCGTGCGGAGTTACGGGCGTGAAGTGCCTACCAACCTAACGCAACCCTCTTTGTTGCAGTCTTTGCCGAGAATATGGCAAGTAGGTAGTAAAGTAGCGCAGCGTAAGAATAAGGTAAAAAGATTCGGAGATGCAATAAATATAGTTACTCCGCCCTATAGGAATCTTATATAGGGGGGCCTATTTTGGGTGTCTCGCTATTTTCAGGGCATTCTAATTTTGGGTCTTATTCCATCGAAGTTAGACTCAATGGAGCTATGTTTTCTTAGATTGGGTCATATTCAATTAAAGTTGATCCATTCTACTAAACCTAAACCCTAACTAATATATCAAGCTTATAAACCAACAAACAAAATGTATAAAATTAATATATACATACTTATAGAAAACCTTGAAGATAATATAAATAAAAAGGATGATAAGAAGAAACCTCGAACGCCAAAGAAAAAAAAAAATCCTGGAAGACCGGCTAAAAAAAAAAGGGCCAAAAAGGAAGTAAAAGAAGAAGAAACAGGTATATAAAGCAAAATAAACGCTCAATGATATGGACATATACACTATATTTATTTTATTCCACAAAATACACTGTTTAGAAAATAGATACTACTATTTATTTTATATACTTGCAGATAACGATTTCCGTATAAATACAGCTCATGTCTTTATAACATATAGCCAATGCCATCAAAATAATGAAGAAGATTGGCGAAACGACATTGCTAATTTCTTCTTATCCAAAGGAATAATAAAAGGAGTCGTGGCAGAAGAGGAGCACAATGGAGAAGGTATTCATTATCATGTCTATGCAGAGAGAGTAAATCGGCATAACTACCACGGAAGCGGATGCTTTGATTTTAATGGCATTCATCCGAATATTCAAAGTTGCAGAAATAAAGCAGATGTGATAAGCTACATCAGAAAAGACGATAATTTTATAACTTTTGGAAACTTTAATATCTACAAATACGAGGTGCTTACACAGAGAGAGGCATGCCGAAAAATATTGCACCGTGAAATAACTTTGCAAAATGCTGTTCTCCTGTGCCCATCTTTATTGCGTGATTACATAAAGCTTGTAGCAGATATTCGTAAATACACAGAAAATATGGGTACTACAGAATTACCTCCCATTCCCCCTACTGTTTTTGATTTTCGAACACCTCGTAATATTCATAATTTGGAAGCTCATGTATACGACAATCCATCATATATATTTGATTATTCGAAATTAGATACAGGTAATACAAACGGTACTGCTCTTTTTATTTGGGGACCGCCTGGTGTTGGTATGTTTTCTTTTTGCTCGATTCTTCTTTCTTTTTATTTGATATTTCTTTCAGAATGTGTTAAATTTATAACTATTTATAGGAAAATCAACGTATATTCAAAAATTTTTAAAACCCAACACGCAAAATGATATTTACCAAGTAACACCATCTCGCCCAAATTCCTGGTATGGCTTTGATCCATCGGTACATACAACAACACTATTTGAAAATTTCCGTAGTTATGGCGAATTAGATGCGCAATTAATAACCATAATTGACAGACAGTCTTGCCTAAATGTCAAGTATGGTGACTGCTGGTTAAAACGTAAGTTACCTATTATTTTTATTTCAAATGAACAGCCGAGTAATTTTTTTGAAGGTCCACGAAGCGATGCGTGGTTAAGAAGATTAATTGAAGTTGAAATTGAACATATGCAAAAAGTTGTGTATTTTGGAAAAGCTCGAAACGCAATGTAAAATTGTTTCTACATCTTTCAAACTTTAGTAGTCTTTGCACTATATTGTATTTTGTTTTTTTCCCTCTACTAACAATTGTAACATATCAGATAAATTGTTATCAACTTTCCTAAATGTTATATTTTTATTATAAGAAAACGCAAAAACAAATAAAAACGCAAGAACAAATATTTACCTGATTCATACACGCATAAGATAGCCTCTGCATTAAGCAGACTCTAAAATCGCTGGTGATGAAATTAGTTGTTGCTTATGAATTTATAAGAAAAATATGTTTAGACTGGCATTGTGTGATTACACCGGCACAGCGATAAGCATCTATTTACTTGTGAACAAATGAAATTACTGCAATTAAGCGAAACACATGCATACGTCGACGCCCGATTATTCCCCTATACTCTAAAGCGTAGGAATGTGCTTTTCGAAAATGTGACAAGTCAAAAAAAATAATCAATTAACGACGAGATAAAATGCAATACATTTTATATGAGGAAAATAAGTTCTGTCACCCGACCAAAATGACCAGTCGGCAAAACGTCATTTTGCTGCGGCGCTGATTGCTCATTTGGAGTCCTACGCTTCGTTGCGAGCATTTAGTTCAAAACTTTAACGGCAGTTACGTAGTATATTTTTCCGACAGCAGCATCGAAAATGCCATGCAAGTCAGAGGATAAAGCATACGAGAAAAGAAGCTCAGACAAAAAAAGATGACCTAGCCTCACCTATATAACAGTTTGGTGACTGTACGGCAATTAATTGAAACTCAATTACCACAATAAGTCGTTTGAAGCAGGAATCAAGTATGCACAACATATAATTGAGGCCAGAAATGAAACCAGTACACTTACAGAGTGACAGATATGGATATACTACCCAACATACGATCCCCAATCCCCAATGCATTCGAAGAAATTGACAAACCACTCCATAACCTGCAATTTTAACTTAATTTCTGCAGTAATTTAATGTGTTTTCTGCCATATATTTATTGTAACCATCACGATCTCCCTGATACCCATCGTAGCACCCAAATAAATAATTTTATTAGTTTAAAATTTTTCTATCCTTAGTACTATTTGCTTTGATCTTTAGCATTTTGTACTGGAGTAGCTAACTCCTTATTTTCAAAAATAACTCGTTTTTAAAATCTTTTATAACTTAATAGCCCTATGATTAGTTGTATAGTTGACGGTTATAATATAAGAGGTTTTGGACTTTTTTGTTTTATGACCAATGTTGCATTTGACGAGTAGAATATTCGGGACCTCACCAAGACAGACGGCATTCCAATGCAAAAGTGACAAATCAATCAACACTAGAGTTTCTCAAGTAACAAAATTTTAATTAAATCACAAGCCCCGAAATGACTGAGCTTCTACGTGTAGAAACTATCAACACATTTTTGTAAAAATGTCTAGGTCAGCTGTTAAATTCATTATAACGCATGATTTAGTGGAAAATGCATCTTGATTTTATTTTCGAATGGCTTTTTTCGTATGAAAAAAATTGCGAGGTGCATGTCGAGCTCTTCTATTTTTCAATTGCATTAAAAAAAACGCAGCACTACTCATGCTACAGCAAAAACAAAAACCCCGCTCAAAATTGAGCATTTTATGCTTGTTACTATCATGCAAATCCCTCAAAAATTCAATAAAAAAAAGTTTACTACAATTCTTAGATTGACTACATCTATCAAAAGTTACTACAAAAATGAAGGTATGTGCTTATACTTTCTATTCCATGACTGCTTGCTTGATAGATATGGCTGTCTGTGCTGCTTCGTTACGCTGCAGCTGAAAAGAGTGCGCAGGACTCACACTATTTTTAAAAACAGATAATACTGAGTTCCTTTTTAAAAAAATTGCTAGTTTTCCACACAAAAATCTTAAATATTGTTTTCAAATCGATTTCGATTATGTGGTTCACGTAAGAGCTTTAAAGTATCCGGTCCTTTAGGAACTATGGCAAGAAGATTCAGTTTTGAATGCGATGTGAAGTAGTGCTTTTTGATGTGGTCCATATTGACGGATTTTCTTACTCCAGGAATTTGATAGATTTCACGGCAGTAGTTCATTATATTCGGATACTCTCGAATACAGCGACAGTTAGTTTTGAAGTATACTACATATACTTCATCAAACCTCACTAACGTCACAAAAAGGCGGATATCACTTTCAGTTAGTGCTGGTCCAGCAATGTAGCGCTGTTTACTCAGGATTGATTCGCACTTGTCTAAACATTCAAACAATGACACTACAGCAGCATCATATGCCTCCTGCGTTGTGGAAAATCCACAAGTATACACACCATTGTTTATACCATGATATATCCATTCGTTGCATTCCTCGATGGATGATCGCAATGATAGCGGGTAGAGATCTAGACTACTATTAGAGGCATATTCGTTGAACTCCGAATTTAGCATACGAATAATCTCAGAAGATTCATTGTTTACAATCTGCCGAAGATGCTTACACCAAAGAATCGGAACAGAAAAATAAGAGCGAGCAAATGTTGCCGCATCCAAATTCAAACTTTTCGCCGATTCTTCATATAAATCTCGCACAAAAGTGGCGCCTGAAACGGGATCAGGACCACCAGTAAGAAATTCATCACATGGGATTGATCCATGGCCTTCCGTGTTTGTCAACGGGGGATCACCAGGAGACTTGAAATGCCAACCAACATGGGCTTCTCCCGGTCTTGTCGGAATAAATGTCGGGTGAACTACAGAAATTGAAATACATTTTTCTAATCCCTTCATGTAAAGAAGGGCCAAGGCGCGATTCGCCCAAGGACAAGCGTAGGCTACAAACAGGTGATATCGTCCTGCAGCTGCTGGAAAATCACTTGAATCAACAGGGTTTGCCCGAATCCATCGACGAAATATCGATTCAGATCGCTGGAATTTTCCGTTCGTAGAAACAACGGGGGTATAAGTAACAGTCGGCATAGCTGCAGGAAAAACATAAAATGAAGATGGGATGGGGAAATATTTTCTTACTTTAAAAGAGCTTACGGTGTAAGCAAAAAAAGAAGTTACTAATCTTATTTGCCACATGCAAAAGCAATAAGACATACCTTCAATAGCCAACTTACTACAGGTAGAAATTAAACCAATTTGAGATAACAAGAACAAGTGATTCGGTTTCGTCATGCGCGAACGTATTCTCATTCTCACTGGCTCATTGATCCTTCTCTTTGGTGGAGTAACCTAGGCAGCGCGAGTCTTTTATCATCGACGACATATACAGGCTTTAAGGACCTGGCATAGTATTGCAGATTTTGGGGTTTATAACCGTTAATGCTTTGCTACGTTGAAACTAAAACGAGCTACTCTTTTATCATTCTAAGATTTCTTGAACGAATCAGGCTACTATTTGAGCTACCTAGGATTGTTTGAGCGAATCATGTGTAAAGTGTACGAACTGCTACAACAAATTGTCGAACTTTGCGCTTGAATTTCTTGCAACGTATGTAGTAGCCGGCATCCTTTTTTAGCTCTCCCGCGCATGTCTACCAAAATAATTTGCTGCCGACTAGAGGGGAGCAGATAGTGTTTTATTATGAATTAAATTATTTTTTAGAATTTTAAATGTATTGTAGCAATTGAAGTTGACAAATTGTAACTAGGAGTTTTGTAAAGTAACGAGCTCAAAAATGTAGGAGTCATTTTTTTCAATAGTTGCATCGGCAATTCTATTCGCTTACATTAAAAAGTAGCGTTCATCCAGTGAATATGCACTTTTTCGTGGTGTGATTGCATCTTCTAAATGCATTCATTATTTATTTGCGTATGCAAATTCCACCAAGCTCGTTTCTCCCCCGTAAATATTCTAATTCTTGCACGTAACACACAGATGAACATGCGAGAGTTTTATGATACTACACAAATGTATACAATGTATTCGAGTGAAATGGTAATCTTCATAGGTGTAATTGCTATATAGGACATGAATTCAATTTCCGTCAAATTACGAAAAGAAGGATTATGGGAAATGATGCAGTTAGTATTGATTACGATAGAGTCTACAGCTTGCGAGGATTATGTTCTGCTTAGTTAGGTTACATCGGTTAATTCATCTATCACAAACGATACAAATACATTAAATTAATCGCGAAATATCCTTTAATGCCTTCTAGATACCACTTTCACGCCGCACTACCTATTTAAAAGGTACTTCTATTAAATCCCTGTTTATATGAGAGCAAAACATGTGATTCCTTGACATACAATTCAGCAATGTTTTCATTCCTGCCATTCTGGGCAGCAGTTCGTTCTTGTCCAGCCTGATAAAGCTTCCTTTCATATTTGCCCCTAATTTTCTCAGCATTGAAGAAGCTTAGAAATGGCTGCCCACGGAGTTTTGTAAACTTAAAACTAGAAAATAAAACGTACGAAAAGAATGAAAAGTAAAGCCAGTAGAGGCCGATGCTTCAACGTATTGAAACACTATTTGTAGTTTTATTTTGTAAAATTGGCCTCTGTGACTTTAAAAACAAATTTGTATCAAGCAATGGCTTATTAGCTACTCAATAAGCTCATCAAAACAATCCAAAACTTCGCAAGGTCTTGATTATAACTGTAATTCAGAATTCCCAATTAAATTGGTAACGTTAGTTAGTAATTGCAAAAGTAGTGTAATTGAATGGATCAAAACTGTGCATTTTGCAATCGTTTCAAATCAGCTATTATAGCTGTCTAAAAGCTTTTTGTTAAGCATGAGAAAATTACATTATAAATGAGCGTAATATCAACAATACACTCCACCCTATTCTCATCGACATGTAGGGAGAAGAACTGGATATTAGATGCTATTGCCACGATGATCTTTTGAAGTAAATCAGCCCCGGAATTTGAATTGTTTTCTTATTTTGAAGGATAGGCGAATCAGCAAATAATGTCTTTGCTTTAATATTAACTCGTGACCTAATTTACTGAAAATAATTTAGTTAACATTGCTAAATTTGCCTGATTACTACGCGAAAAAAACATTTTAAGTTTGAGCAACATAAAAAGTGATACTAATTAATACAAAAATGCTTTTAGGTTCTATGGAAAACTAAAAAACAGACGCGGACAAGATTTATTTCTTGGTTATTTTGTCACTTTTGTAAATTTGAAAAATAAGAATGTTCGCAATAGTATGATTTTGTGCAGTGTCCACCTATTTGCACTAAAAAACGATTGCCAATGCAGAAATTAGCGGTCAAGCATATCAGCTCTTTGTTTATTTTGTTTGCTTTCTCTCTAATTATTTTAGGGAATTAACTAGCGATGTGTACCAAATAAAAAATAACTTATTTCCTTTGATGCCGCATTGCACTTTTTATCGTTTGGCTAAGCTGTAGGAAAATGTGCAACTTAGTTAGAATAGTAGATTCAATGAAGTTATTTTCTGTTATATGTAATAGGCCGTCGTAATTTCTTCACTTTCTGAGAAGGGGTGCAAAATTAGATAAAATAGAATTCATTTAAACGCAGCTCACATTATCAAAATTAAGCCACTAAATATAGCTCGCATTTTTCAATTATGAAAAGTGTTTGCGGTAAAAGTAGGAAACTAAGTAATCTTTTATTACGCCAAGTTTGTTCTTAATTTTTTTACGTAGTATGAATTTTTTTTGCTGGCGCCATAATGCAATTATGGCAAAGTAATTTTCACTCATTGCCTAATTATTACTCTTTTGGATTTGCTGTCTACTCTTCCTCTCTGACTCTTTCTTGGAACTAGCAGAAAATTAAAATTTCTTTTAGTTTTGTCAAAAATCAGCAATGCACAATTAAATTTTTATTCTACATAAACTGCTACTTCAAAATTATTTCGACTCCACATACAGAAACAATGTGCAGAACTTTGCACTGAGATGTAGTGATTTAGCGTTTGTTTGCACTTCTTCTACAAAAACTATAGTCTCTGCTAAAAATATATATATCGTAATTCGATATTCCTTTGAAATTAATATCAAAACGAATATATTACTACTCCTTTTAAACGCACGAAAGACTTAGTGTATAAAGGAGTTTTATAAAGTTCTTGCCATAGCATTTCTTGCAACGTTTGCCTGCATTGTGTGGTAGAGGAAAGATGCATTATTATGAGATAGCGCAGCAGCTACTTTCATTAACCGCTGTGCACAGGAAGCTACTGCTGCATATATGTAACAAATAATTTTAGTTGATGAGTAAGTAGCTAAGCCCAATAATATATATGATACTATTCCTTGAATGCAGTACTACCTCAATTATAGCTATCAAAAGCTGATACTAATTGACGCCATTCATATGAACACCCCCCATGTTATTTGATTGGACTGCTACCTTTTTCATTCGCGCAATTGTAAAAATTCGACTTCATAATAAAATGTCGCGGAGCATACATTTCTCCTATAATAGAAAAGGCATTTATTTTTGCTTCAACTATCCATGCGATTGCGCATAAAAACTATGATAGCGGAGATAATGAAAACGACTCATAACATCCAAGTACAGAATATCCACGTTTTCTCCGGTCTTGCTTGAAAAGTGTTTTCTTGGTATAAATTTAATGCTTGCCTTTGCTCCCCATACTGTTGTGATGAGTGTAGTGGATTGCGTAGTATCCAACAAAAAAATTGGAACAAATCAAACTCTGAGGGTACTGTATGCACTCTTCGCATTGTAGCAGTAAAAAAGTTATGTGGTCCTGAATGATACTTGTCTAGTCTCTTCTTTATCATAGTGAGCGATTTATAAAGGGAGACTATACCTCGGTGCAGCAACCATCTAAAAATGACTGTCATTTTATTCCTCAAGCAATTACCGCAGATTCTTGATGTGATCACATAAGCCTAAGTTTTATCAATATTTTTCGTATATCCTGTAGCAGTCGAATGCCTCGATTAAATAGACGAAACGACATGCAAAATTTGATTATCACCAGCTGGAAAAAGCTGATACAGTAGCAAAATCCGCACAACATACGGCTTGACACTGCGGCGACTGCCCATATTGCTTATAAAAATTAATCTTTTCGTTGGTCCGATATTTTACCTTCTCTCTTCTCCAAGTTCTACCTATTATATTCAAAGATCAGTAAAACAGTAACTGTTGCATGGACAAGGCTTTGAAAAAGTCAAAAAACTTAAATGCCGCAGCAGTTGATTGGGAAAGTATGGAGTAGCTTGTGTTGATATATTAAAAATTAAATTTAACTTTTTTGTTCAGGAGAAACTACAAAATACTACCTTTTTTTCACCGTATGTATTGTTACGATTACCCATTACTACATGATAAGACAACCAGTATGCTGATCTCATTCCTGTACTCATTTCTAGCAGAGGACATCTGTGAATAAGCAGTAGGAAATGGTTCTGTCTTCTCCAATAATGTACCGTTCTATTCTTTTTCTTTCCTTTTGAGCTATGATGCCTCAATCTTCCCTCATCTTACAACTCTGCATTGTCATTCGCTTTCAAGCATAGTTTTCCATTCCTCCACACAATGGTTGCTATTCGGAAAGAAACAGCAGTAAACGACAAACCGCTTTTGCTATAGCTGGTTTCTGCCTGCCTTCTCAGCATACTGAGAAGATTCGCTTAGATAGTCATAGCCCTGGTTGCCAGGCTTTCTCGGCGACTAGAACCGCGTGGGGCACGGAATGCTTTCAGTACGGAAATCTTCGTAAGTATGATTGATACCCATCTCTTTTGATAGATTGATTCTTTACTCTGGTGATGATTCTTTTTTCAAAATCTTTTTATTTTCTTTATAATATTTATTGGTGGCAGCTAGTAGTTTTCAAGCATGACGAAACTGGTTTTTCACGTCATGCCATTTCATAAATTTGGCTTAGCAGTGGAGTATCCACCACCTTATTAGTTACCCGCGTGTGTCTAAATATACAATTTGGCGATGAGATAGAGGGAGTAACCCTCCCATATATGAGATGTTTATCTAAGAGTTTTATTTTGAAGATGAGCGCTTTTTTAACGAAATGGGTTTACATTATAAGATCTTGCATATGTATTTCTTATTTTTACACGGGAAGATGAGCACTACGTGAGCCTTCGCATTGTTGAGCTATGCAATAAGTGAAGCCCTACATAATTGCATCTTTTTGTTCAAATTAAATGATTTTTGACATACTCTTTTGCTGCTTCTGTGTTTTTCTTTTAACTTTGGTACTAGTCTTTTCTTAGATTGAGAGCTCTTCCATCTCCGATTCAGAAATAACTAAGGGCCACGCCAGCACTTCCTGCATTGATACGAATTCTCTGTAACACGTGAGAAAATGGCACTTTCCAACGCTTTGTCGTATGCTGCTCGGCTCTCCGCAAATCCCAACAAAGGACCTGTTGGCTCCGAAGAATTTTTTGATTCGATGGAGAATGTGATTGAAAAATTGAAATGCTTATCTGAAAAAATTGGGAGCGCTTCTCATATTGTTGTCCATACCGGTGCGGGTGTTTCTACAAGTTGTGGTATCCCCGACTTTCGAGGTCCAATGGGAGTTTGGACTCTCGAAGCTCGAAATAAAAATGCGTTGCAGCAGCATGAAGCTGCCCCTGCAGATAAAAGCCCAGTAACCGTAGCTTACGGTACACACCAACGTGCAATGGTTGAGTTTTCGCATGCATTTCCTTCACGTACGCATTTGCTCCTTAAGGAATTGGCCGTGCGTGGAATTGTCAAGCATATAATAACTCAAAATATAGATAATCTTCATGCATGCTGTGGAACGCCTTTGCATGCCTTGTCCGAAGTTCATGGAAATATGTTTACTGAACGATGTGATAGTTGTGGAAGGCGATATATGCGCAATTTCAGCGTTCCTACCATTAGCTATTGTCCCACAGGGCATTTATGTGGCTTATGTAATTTTCCACCTTCTGGTCAATGCACAGATACATTATTGGACTGGTATGATCGCTATGAGGATTTTTTTCATCAAGCTTCTTTGCAAAATTCAAGAAAAGCTGATTTTCATTTGTGCATGGGTAGCAGTTTGCAAATACAACCTGCTGGAAACTTTCCTGGTATAGAGCGACGACAGGATGCTTTGCTTGCCATCGTAAACTATCAAAAAGCTGCGCTGTACGATGAGGCTTATGTTAATATACATGCATCGGTTGATTTTGTCTCGGAAAAGTTAGCTGAATTCTACGGCATTAGGGATCTTAGATTTGTTAAGAAAACTTTTTTGATTGTTGCATGTATCCCCATTGGATGTGTCCCAGCAACTTTGAAAGACACAATCCCCCCAAAGGCCGTACAAGTGAATGATGACACGTCATGTTTTACGCAAGAAAAAAATAGAGGGAAAAAGATTCAACATACGCCTTGTGAAGAAAGTAGAAATGGCAACAGTACTGTTCAATCATCAGATAAATTCAATAAAGAAAATGGGACACCCAAAGTACTTGAAAAGCATTGTGTACCGTTCTCTTATGCAGATGCAAATGAAACACGATCCTTAGATGACTTGGTTGAACCTCATTATTCAAATGAAACAATTCAATTACAGCAAATTTTTGTAATACAATGTGCCTGTATTCTTAGTTTGAAAGCTGTAGATCCAGAAAGCGATGTGAAAATTAGGTTGATCGATCCAATAAGGGGACTCTGGACTGTATCCATAACATCAAGTAAGGCATAATCTATATTTTTCCTTTCCTAGGAAGAGTTGCTGGTGATGAGAAAAAGAATGCATAGTGTTCGCGACAACTTTTATTGTTTGGATTATGACAAATCATGGCTTCGATTCTCTATGTACCCTTGCGTTTCTCTTTTGTTTTTTACGTTTTGTTTAAAACTGCAGAATACGCAGCCTGGCGTTGTAAAGCATTATTTTTATTTTTTATTTCCAGATTGTGTTCTAAGAGTTCTGTTATGGTATTCCGCGGAAATGTCATTGTCTCTTTTCTTTAATGCCTCATTAGCTGGTACTACTTTACTCCAACAAATAGTTTAAGTATTATCTAATTTTGAAATGTCTTTAATACATCAAAAGTTTCTTTTAGAATCCATCAATCAATGTTAATAACTTTCTATAAGTGGTTCATTCTTTTTTTTTCTACACTTTCTTTGCTTTCTAGGCTTCAGTATGGACATATGGAGTTGTGACCTTGCTGTTGTCGAGTATGCGACTGAATCTCACCACATCAAATCATTTGTGGATAATGAGCCTTCACAAATGCCTACAACTGGCAATATATCTAATATTGGGTCTGTGATTTCTATGATGGAAGGAAAATGCCGCTGTGTAGGTGTACTTAGGAGTAGACTTCCTGACAGTAGCGATCCTAGTCAACCAAAACCAACACCACAGCCTTTAAGTGATGCAATTCATATTAACACTTTCAATTTCTCAAGAGAATTTTGTCAGCTATACGATCTCTACAATTGTATTCAGATATGCAATAGTCACACACTGAGTAGTAGAGATGCTCTTCCGATGCAAATTCTGGATTGCACAGAGAACCACGCAAATACAATAGGTATGAGATCATCTGCAAATGCAGATGCTGCTACTGCTTCATATTTTACCGGAAATATGAGTGAATCAGTACAGAATTCATCTTGTGATTTAAATATTTCCGACAGTAGCAGAAATGAAAGCAATGCAACCAGTGGAGTATCAGATAATGAAAAAAAAAATTATAATGAGAAGAATGCAGCGCATATTAAAAGAAAACCCAGTTCCTCCCGCTATGCGCTTCGTTCTCATTTGCTTAGAGAAGATACTAGCGAGAGTATGAAAAAAACAGCCACCCTTCTAAATAATAAACCATCGCAGCGCTCACGGCGACGCGCACCTGTGCAGAATTTTGAATTCGAACAACTTTGTCGTCCTGATGCGTTTCCCTCTATCTCTATGCAACTTCGGAAGTTTGATGAATTGTATAGAAACAAAATGTTTTCGAACAGAGATTTTAACTTAGATAAAAGCTTTCAGGTCTCATCTTTTTCTGATGGTATTTCGCTTGTACCAATTTTGGAACTCGCCGCGGATTTGGAATTGGGTGCATTAGTTGATAAAGTCCCAAGCTACATTCGACCCTGCAGTAGGTGGGGACATCAAAGTCAATCAAAAAATGCAATTATATATTCCAAAAAAAGAGAAACTGAGACTAATCGTGATAATTCACGGATGCAGGTATGGAGAGAAACAAAATTGGCACTTATGTGCCGCAACGCATTGCAAGCAAAGACAAGCAATCACTTCAATGGGCGGACGCAAATATTTTCACATATTAAATCAGAAAATGAATCACCATGCCTGCCTAATCCAGCTGCCCCGTCTTCAAGTATGAATGCGCCATTCCATACCGAAGTTTCCGTCGATTGTCTTACTTACCAGGAACTGCAATATTTTCCCCAGTGGTGCATAAATGCTATCATTGACCTTTTGGAGTGCAGGTCCGTCTGCTTACGGGAAATTTACCAAGCGAATTTTGTCCTTCTTTGAATATGTAAATTTTTTTTGCGAAAACGTTTACACTTTCTCTCTCATAGAAAATAAACTCACCGAAATGCTGCTTGTATCTTGCCAGGTAAATTGTAAAGGCTCCAGTCGGTTATTTGTATGATTCTCGGAAATGGATCGGCAATTTTCAAAACCAGGATGACGTAGCTTCTTTAGCCTTGCCGGCTAATTTGTTTAATCGTTTGTAGCTATGTCTATTACAAGGACGTATCAAAAAGGTTAAATTACGATAAACATTTGATCGAAAGTAAATTTGTATGCATACATTGATATGCCAGAATTATAGCACAAAGCCAAATTGCCAAGCACCTATAGCGAGCTACCTCTATTTTTGAAAGTATCCGTACATCTTACTTCACTTTCGCATTCATTCTGCAGCCATAGAATAGCAAAAGGTTTGTTCTGTTCCTTGTGACAATTAGGTTCTTAATATGTGTCAATCCTTATAAACGTCATCAACAAGAATATAAAATTAATTGTATGTCAAACACTTTGCTTTGATTTACAGAAAGTTTGTTAGTTAGTTGCACCGCTCTTTTTTTATCATTCCAAAGGATCACCTATGTAAAAGGGAGCACTAAATGTTGCTTCCACTATTGCTAATATTTGTTCTAAACATTTAACATTTTCTTTACACCAAAAGAAAATTTTTTCAATCGGAATGAACTTCAGAGAACTAGCAAAAACTAGCAGATACTGTATTTGTAGAATCTTTCTTCAGCTTCACAGCCTTTGCATCTTCTTTATAGGGCCTACTGTAAACGCTGCAATGGTATAGTATCTCAGTGATTTACTTTGAAATTTTGCATCTGCCACAAAAACTCTGCTTAGGTTTTGTGCAGTTTGCAAACATCCTTTGGAGTTGCATAGTTTGCTTCCACGTCAGCGTTACTACATCCTTTGGGATGTGCCGGTTGGTTTTATTTTCAAAGTTATGCCCAATTTGGATACTGTTGTCTTGATCAACTTTCAAAGGATATTTTACGTTCATTAGATTGTCATCTCACAATCACTCACGAAGGTGGCAATGCAACTCACCCTGCGGTAGTAGTGATAAATCTATAGTGCAATGCTTTGCTAGCGTATGACTCAAAAATCGTACGATTTTCATATTCAACGATTGGAACAAGAATAGCTTGAAAAAAACCGAAGGTATGTTGAGCAATCTTTCTATTTCAATGCAGCCTGGTTCCATCTAGTCATATCGTAGAAACTTACTGCACAATGCATAACTTTCAAACAAGATATTCCATAGTTGGACATAAGAATGACCTAAACGTCTTCTAGCAAGAGCAAATATTTCCAAAATGCAACATATGAGAAGTTCAATACTCACTTATTCTGGCAACATTGTAATAAGCTAAATCGTAACAAATAAGAGCAAATAATTCGGATTTTCGAAAGAAGTATTTTCGGCATCATATTCAGTAAAAGTGGTCCGATTCGTTCTAGTGAAGTTAGTTATTGTATACCTCAGAAATGAAAATGAGTGCGAAGAAATGTCTTTCCTAGCAGTTTTTGCTACTCGCATTCTAATCCAATCTAAAATGAAACCGTAAAAGTATACGAATACAAAGTAGGAGACAAAGAAAATTCAAATTGGGACACTGTTGCCCAGCGGAGTGTCAAGAAACTGACTTGCTTCGCAGCCTTGATATTTTTTCATTCAAAAAGTGTACTTAAACCATTGAAAGATTCAGACATCAACAAAGAGACTATAACGTATAGTACGATAAATACATCGAGTACATCTGAAATTCATTGTACAAGGAATGATAAACATCGATGGAGTTGCTTCCATTTTGCATCAAATAGATAAGGAGGGTCTCACAAATGACAAATATATCACAGGTAGAATGCGAGTGTATATCACCACGTCATTCGTTGCTATTATCGCCCTCTTCCGCGGCCTCTCATTGGACGACCACGCATTCCCCCACCTCTGGTTCGACCACGACCAATAGCCGGTTTTTCCTTAGCAGGTTTGTTTTTGGGGGTGTCGTCAACTAGGCAGGTATCTATTGGGAGAGAATCAGGTAAAATAAAGTATCGTATGCTATTCCCACGAATCGTTAAATGGTCCAATGAGACAGGGTTTCGATGCTTAAGTGTCAACTTTACATTTTTGAGATGCGTATTCATTGCAATGTCAACACCGAGTACGGTGCCTTGAACAAGTGTTCCATTTCGAAGCTCAATAACCACAGTCTCATTAGCGAGCTTCATTAGAAATCGAACGAGCTTCATCTTGATAAAATATAGAATTTTTTTGGAGATGGCCACGGTGTGTCGAGGTAAAGGTCGAATAAATATGAAGTTAACGCGAGCCCTCAGCAAAATTAGATCCTCAGACACTAGGCGTTCTGAAAAAAAAACGTCGTTTTTGCACGTTATGCTTTGATGAAATAAATAAAACTTAACCTACATAATTAGACGGACTCGAAGGTACACAGGAAGTTATTACTAAAAGATACAACCATTCTAGCGAAAGAAGCAGATAATAAGCAGTTTGCCTTCCCTTGCATAAAAAGAAATGATTCACTTATGGACAATTTCTCCCAAGTACTTCCTAAAACAAAGTTTAAAGCGTTTTTCAAAAACCCCTTGGTTGATTACGTTCACCGGAAACGAGCAACATCGAGAAAACAATTAGCTTTATGCATAGAAATTTTAATCCACCAGCAAGCTTGCTCAAAAAAAGAAATGTGAACAGACAATGCTACAAACAGTAATATCCCCCGCAATAGCAACGCAAAGAAGACACTCCTTCCATCCAAGTAAAGCAGGTCACAGCAGACCATAACTAGTTAAGATTGTACAAAGTAACACGCGTATTTCAGAAGGGAATGCAACTAATACCTTCTTTTGAAGCAAAAATTTTGAATTAAGAGAAAATAGGCCGAAAAATCATTTGAACCAGAGGGATTGAAGCAAGGCTGGAATGGACAAAGGAGGCATGTGAATGTATGGAGTTCGATGATCAACTGTACGTCCCTCACACGAGAACGCTAAAAAAAGTAAAATTGGAAGAAAGGAGAATAGAACTATACTCTTTTCAAGCATTTGCATATTTGTAATTTAATGTCAACAGGGGACAAACAGGTGTGAAGGCGAGCAATTACCAAAAGGCCATTTTGTCGAGTGGAAGAAGATACCACAAGGCGGATATGCTGCTGCGCTTAATAACTTCCGCTTTGGCCGAACACTTGCTTCATCCTATCTACAGTACGTAAAATAAATGCGTCTTAATTTATCAAAGGGTAGTATAATTGTACCCTGCTGATTTGTCACCGATGCAAATGGCATTAATGCTAATGAGTGCCATTTCGTTGAAACCCACTTATAAATAAGTGCCACTAAGTGAGTAATTGCTCCAAATCTACCTGCTGTAACTCCTTAATGAATATCAAACTATAATTTTTGTTCGTCAAACTTAATTTAGAAGTGATTTGATTTGATTGCTATCAAACTGAGGTTTCAGACGTTCACCAATGCAAAATGCACTCTTGTTGCTTTCGCCAGAATATTCATGAGAAGAATTGTTACTTCAACATCATCACAAATTCACCATGCTAATAGAAGTAGAGAATAGTTGTTTTTACTTTTAAAATTATGCAAACTGCAAAAATGCTGCGGCTCAACTCCCGTTGGTGCTTGCGTCTTTCATACTAGTTTTATGTAAGAAGCGGCGACACATGAACCAGGAAAAGCAGACGCAATGCCGGTGTATTCGGAATACTAATCCAATACATTATCTTCAAAAGAATGTTATTCCTTTAAAAGATAATATTAACAATTCAAAAAGCAAAGGTAACCGTACCACTACCTTCTTCAATTCTGCGTTTTTAACATTTGCAACTGGAGAGGCTGTGCGTGCATTTCCAATAAAGTTAATTCTACATTGCAATAAGCAATCAGAGAATTTTGATGAATCAGATTTAATCATATCGTAGGCTTTTTTCACTTAGCTTTGACCAGAATTTGTTAATTTAAAGTCTCATGTTTTAAAAAAGCTAGAATTCAGGAGACCAAAAATCAAACAGCATAGGCACATACAGATGTACAACGGGGGCCTGTAAGACTCTAAAATTTTTAAAAATATATTTGTATGCACCTCTATGCATCGCCGCAGCTCGCCTGGTAGCTGTTTGGAACAAGTAAGTATCTAATATTCTTAATACAAATAGGTAGCAAAGAGCAAAATAATGAGAACGGAAAAATTCCTATCAGTTATAGCTAAAATGGCCTGTTACCAATTTATCGTATGTACCTTTTATTAGGATTCAACTGTACTTTTCTTTTACACTTACGGTTTGGAAAATGTGGATATAGTTGTAACCATGCCACCGAAGTTTAACAGGACAGTAGCAAGATAACAGGCGTCACAACCAATAAAAACTACTTAGTATAAAAACATTCAAATAGAAACATTTAAAGCGTCGCTCTACGAGGTGTACCGTAGGCTCAACGGAAGTAGAGCTAATTTTGCGGAATCCATTAAACTTTTTCTTGATCCAACTGAAATAAATGTGCAGTAGGAGAACCTTGGCCGAGGCCGCACATTCCTTAGGAGTAATTTTAAAAAGTATGTGATGTCGAACCAGAATTTTGTTTAAATTAGGGAGTATGCAAAGTAGCAAAATTACGTCTTCTTCATAGATGTAGAATGTTTCAACGACGGAATATAGCCTCGAAAATGAGCTGAAAGACCATTTATATTTACAATTCCCAAAATCCTTACAGGCAAAAATGAACAATCTCGAAATAAAATAAAATTTTGAGTGAGATTAGCTTTGAATCTCAATGTTCATGGTTATATATGTGCACGCTACAAGGAATGGAAGTCATGTCTGCTTATAATCGAACTGTCTAGTAAAAAGTGCTATTACTCTTGTTGACGCAACACTACTTCACGTCTGCAATAATATATGTGGTAGTTGTAATGAGACCCCCGCAAAATTTTTGTTTTGTCAACTGTTCATGAAAATGATATTTTACATTTTTCAATGTTCGAGGCTAGGTAAATTGAAGAACAAGTCTTTTTCTCCTAGCGAAGAAACGTTAAGTGTAAAATTAGAAGCTCAATTGTATGAAAAGGAATCTAACAACGCACATAAGTATAGACGAGACAAAAAGAAAAATATGCCCTACATTTTTTTTGACGCATGCGCAAAGTTTTTCGGAGGAATTTTTTTATTTTACGATAAAATTGAGGGCGCATGTGTAACATAGCCCATTCTTAAAACGAGCATTTCAGCAACTGCATCATTCATATTCATCTTAAGATACAAGCTGATTATCTGCATTGTCCACTGTTTCGTTCTATTTCTCAGTAACGAAACGTGATGCTGAAGATATAAGTTGCTCCGGGGAAAATACACAGCTAAAAACTATAAAAAATATTTAGCCATACTCATTTACAGGAGAGAAACAAGAGCATTTCCCGTAATTTTCCTCTTCTCTTAATGTATTGATTGGCGTAGCAGAATGGAGAGCTCTTTCTACATAGAATCCGTGTGCTTTAAGATGAATTTTGTTTCTACACTACTAATTACCATTGAAATAAGCGGAGTTAAGCAACCTCTTCAAAAGAAGTCGCGGTAATACATGAAATTCTAATCTTTTCAATACGAATGCCGTTATGTAGAGGACATATACGTGATGTATTTCACTTTTAAATGATTGTTCTACACAAAAATATTGAAATAACAGCGATGCTATTTGAATTTTCATATTACCAATATATAAAAACTTATACCCTTATTTCGAAATACAGTCCCAATCGCGTTAATAAAGTTGCACATATCTACCAAAACATTAGTATAATTTTCGAGTATGCAGTTACAACGATGAGAGTGAGATTTTACAGAGATAATGAATGTAAATTGACAAGAACACAGTAAAACATGGCGATCTACGAAATAGCTTTCCTATGCGCTGAAGAATACAGATCCAGTGCTATACTACAAGGACCAACTCTCTTTAAGAAAACCGAGCAAATTTTCTTCGTCACGGTTACTGTTCTCTGTATGCACTTCTTATTCCCCATTGTCATCAATGTGCAAGGCTGCGAAGCGATTTTGAGTAGCAACAGGTTGCTTCTCAGAATTCATGGCTTGTTTTGTATTTCTCGATTTCGCACTGCAGAATACAAGAAATAAAAGTTACTTTCACACAAAGCCAAGAAAAAATCAATATTTGTACTGTCAGCCTCCCTAGTTTAAGTGATACCTCATGCGGAATCTCTTTGTTCTACCGTATAATATATATATATATGTATCAAGTCAAGTGTTCATTCATCAGAAGGCTAACATATCTCCAACCAAAAGATCATGTTATAGGTAAAATTCTCACGACTGCCACATAACATTCGAGAAAAATGTGACGATAAGATAAAAATTCGATAGCGCTTGCCTTTTCCCCTCTTCAGGCCCTGCCATGCTGACGAGTCTAAATTCCATAGAAAATGGAACATGAATACCTTAAGCAGACCTACCTATCATATCCAGGATTTATGGTGCTACTAGCTGGGGTCATTGTGGAAGGTGTATGAGTATACCCTTGAGTTCGAGTATTAACGCCATTAGCAAAATCATTCTTCACTTGAGGACCTGACGATATATGAACCAACCCTACGATGTATAGATTCTAGCAAAGGAGAGAACATACATGCACCCTCCTCTTCATCCAAATCCATCTGTCTGCATAGGTTCACTTCTTCACTTTCCCCTCCACACCTCACACCTATACCCTCTTCCTTTCCTCTTTTCAATGGGTTTCCTCCATTACATATATGCCTCTCCCTCCGTATCAAAAAATAGGGTTAGCACCCATCCATTTTCCACAGAAATACAGCCATTAGAGAAATCACGATGACGTTACATCCAAAACACTCCCATTTTTATTTTCTGTACCAAAATTAAACTCTCGCCATCTTTCTTTCGTTTCAATTTTCCTCAGGGGATCCTTACACGCCTTCTAATTTTTCCAACCCTCTCCCAACTTTAATCCCTACCAGAAGTACTCTTTCGAGAATCTCCTCCATTTCCACGTGGACGTGGATATGCAGAAACACCTCCTCGTGGTTTTCCTCGACGAGGGGTGTAAGAAAAATTTTCTACTCGAGCAGAGCCTTCCGCCATCACGGATGGGTGTGCTCGCTCTGAGGATTGCACAGCTGTGGATGGCATTGCATCTTTATCGATAGAATAATTTCGTCCCATAAGAGGAGCATTCATGTTTTCTATCGGTTTAGTTATGTCTTCTCTTTGGGGTAGATGTTTTCCTATTCAAAAACCAAAAAAGGATACTTCTATAGACATAAAAGTGCAATACAAGCAATGATAACGAAAGCAGACAACAGACATGTAAAATGGAGGCAGACAAACGACGAGGAAGATGCAAAAAATGAAAGAACTCTGCTAGAAAGAATAAACCAACTTCGAGAAGGCGTATCGCCTGGTTTTCCAGACATTCCACGGTCCGTTGTGCCACGAGGGGTTCCATGATACTTTTCTTGGTAGCCTCCCTAATCAAGGCAGAAAAATGTATTCAAAGTATGCACATTTCAGCAAAAACAGCTAGAAGAGCATTTTATCGAGTAGAGAGATATCTTGATGAAAAAGGAAGGAAAGGAGGCAATAGGAAGATAAAGAGAGAAAGTTTTCCAACCCTAGGGTAGAGGAATAACCAAATCCTTCGTGCATTTCATCGCTAGCAGCCCCTCCGCTGAAATTCCTTATAAATATCTCAAATTCTCGTGAACTATGCAGAGTCTTCTTGTTTAATGAGGCTTCGTTACAAGAAAATATTTTTGCTTCCTTTGCTCTTTTCACTCCCACGACGATCCATTCTATTTTTGCCACAAGCATTCGGGTAACCCTAAATGCCACACACTCCCACCTCCTACAGAGTGACACTTTCACCTCCCACCTCCTGCACACTTTCACCTCCACGTTCCTCCCAACACCACACACTCTCACTACCACACACTCCCACTACCACACACTCCCACCTCCTACAGTGATACTCCCACTACCACACACTCCCACTACCACACACTCCCACCTCCCACTACCACACACTCCCACCTCCCACTACCACACACTCCCACCTCCCACTACCACACACTCCCACCTCCCCAGTAGTCTTACATCTTCATAAAGTCGTCGTGAAGAACCGCCTTGGCTAGCAGCGCCACGACGCATGCGTGGGCCTCCTCTACCGCCCGAACGGCCCGCCTCTTTCTCTCGAGGGGGACGCCTGCCACTCCCCTCGCCACGGAAGGCACCTGAAGAACTATTCTTACTGAAGGAATCATGGCGATCGATGCCTCTAGTAACGTGTGGGCGATTGCCTTTGCCCTTTACATTGCTGCCTTCTTCTTCTGTCTCAGGGGGAGAGGCATGCAGAGAGAGCGCACCGAGGGGAATAGAAGCCTCGATGGAAGCCTCCGTGGGTGGTTCTCGCATCACCTCAGAAACATCTTCAGAAAAGGAACATGGGAGTGGTTCCTCTACAGATGCTGTGGATTCGGCTGCGGCGGCAGCAGCCGCTTCTCGAACGGCATTTTCTTGTTTTCGTACTGCCCAGACATTCTGCAAACATAGGGAGAGAAAAAATGAGAATGAGGAGTAGGAGAAGGGCGGTGGAGAAATTTTACAAGGGCTATAGACAGATGTGTATCCTAAGAAGCGTCAAACGAGCAGAAAAGAAGGAAAAAATGAAAAGAATCGAATTAGAAAAAGAAAAAATGGAGAGAAGAGGATCCCCATGAAACCCACACATCCCATGCCTACTTGTCCATCCTTGACCTCCGGTTTCTTCAATATGGCAGGCACCACTTCTTCAATAGGAGACGGAGGGACAGAACGTTTCCATGCAACGCCTTCCTCGTCTCGTTTGTCACCTATATGAAGAATTTGCTCCGCCAAAGAACTGGGAGCGTTCTCACTGATTTTCACAGAGGCATGGGAAGAAAAAGAGGGGTCTGTGCAGGGATAGGAAGAAAGTAATCCTCCAGAGCCAGCGGATGGCAAGAGGCTCCCTGAAGGAAGATAATTGCTGGAGATCTGCGTACCGCCAGACGATTCTTGGAGGGGAGACGTAGCAGCCCCTCGGTTTCCTTCTGCAGAGAAATGAGAGCTTCCAGCAAGTTCTTGAGATTTGGAGATGACTTCGACGGCTTTAATAGAAATATGAGGGCGTGAACGGACATAAGAAGGCGTAGCAGCAGTAGTAGAAACGAGAGGGGGGGAGTGCACATGGCCCCCCTCTCCCCAAGCAAATCGCTTCTGTGGTTCCACGATTTTATCTGAGGAAATACGGGGGACAAGGGAAGAGGCACCCTCCTCTATTTCCACATGAAATAAAGAGGGGGCCCCAAGGGGAATCGCCGGCAGTCTCTCCCCTTCGGCCGGAGAGAGAATCGGTAAAAGAGAGTTTCCACCTTGGGGGGCAGTTCCTCCTTCTAGATCCTTGCGTGGAAGGGGAAATGCTTTATCGTTGTTCCTCCTAAAATAAGGTGGTTCCTCTCGTCGATTTGGTGTGGTACCCCCCCGCCAATGCGTTTTAGGGAAGGTGTGGGTGGATTCAGGAGAGGGAGAGAGATGTGTAGAGGCTACAGGGAGGGAATGATTCTGCCCAAAAGATTGTGAGAGGGATGAAATGGCCTTCACAGAGGTGAGGACAGGGCTGGAGCGCTGTGAGCCACCAGAAGGTCCAAGAGGTTGAATGCCTCCAAGAGGGTCCTGCATCCCCTCTTCCAAA
Organism: Cardiosporidium cionae; assembly: GCA_015476325.1. Classification (NCBI taxonomy): domain Eukaryota; phylum Apicomplexa; class Aconoidasida; order Nephromycida; genus Cardiosporidium; species Cardiosporidium cionae. Next base: position 34,385 of record JADAQX010000272.1, read on the forward strand.
TGTTCTTCATCACTCCCATAAGGTGTAGACATCGTACGAATAGAGGATTTCACTTCCTAAAAAAGAGAGAGAAAGTACAAAAAAAAAAAAAAAATCTTACTCCGTATTCCGTTTCATATATATATATATAAAATCAAAGAGGGATTATTAACAGCAAGCGTATCAAACATCCCTCCTCCTACAGCACGTTTCATCCTTGTAGCCATCGTATTCAAAAATCCTCTGCTCACCCCTTCCACTTCAATATCACGCGTATTGATGGGCTTTGCACCTCCATACGGATCAATTTTGACACGGTTGGGTTCTGGAGATTTCACAGAGGCAAGAGAGGAGAATGGTCGTGAATCTCCTACTTTGACAGCATTTCCAGACAATGAGAAGGGGCGGGCCGTTGTAGACGGTGAAGAAGAGGCGAGCGGCCGTCCTTCCAATCCATTCATATCTCTCTCCACACGCGTTTTGGACCCCCCTATCGAAGGTTCTGGAGACACAGGAGGAAGCTCCACATGAGAGGGAATCCCACTAATACGATTTCCAGCGGAGGATAGCCCCTCACCACTCGAAATTTTATCGTAAATAGGAGAAGCATTTCCATAAATGGAACTCTTACTAACAATTTCAGATGTTTGCAATTCCATAGGGCGTGTCGTTGATCGTTTTGCTAATTTTAACGGTTGCCTTTCCTTGGCTGGAAATTTCGATGAAGGAGTAGGAGAGCCTTTGCGATTCACGTCTGTAAAATAGAGGAAACAAAGAGAGAAAAAAATGAAAAAAATGAAACTGTTGTACTCTACAAAAAACAGATGAAACCCTAGAGGTGCAGGGAAGCTAAAACCTATTAAGAAAAATCCAAAAATGCAACTCAAAAAAAATCAAACTGTAAAAAGAGTATCTGAAAAAATTAACCCAAGATCCCTCCTCTATTTACCAAAAGAGACAGGAGGGATAAGTGAGAAAGAAGGGTCTGTTGGAGGGCTTCGTAGATCAGAAAAATCCATATCGTTTGAGCGAATATGATCCCCTCCTATAGATTTTACCATACGATAAGATGCAGAATGCGATGAAAAGCCATCTGAGCCACCCATAGAGGGCCGATAGCGACTGGGATTCTTCATTTCTGGCCCCTGAAGTAGACTGGATTGTGTGGAACGGAAACTCCCACCACCGGAGGATTCTTTCGTATAGTGACCACGTGTTTGATGGGGTGTATCCATCAGAGGAGGAGTGATAGAAGGAGTGGGATAGCGAACCGAAATGGTTCGTTTGTGATTTCCATCCTGTTTCTACAAAAATATCAACACATTTATAGGTGAAAAGGAGGCATAGAAGAGGAGAAGAATGCTGTGGAGAGTTAAAAAATTTCCCTCATTTTGATGTACAGAGGGAAGGAAAGGCATGACAGGAAGTCCATGCCTTCTTCTCAAAATCCATCCATGTGAAAAAAAAAAAAGAGACACTGTAAAAGAATGCAGCCACACCCTTAGAAAAGGCAGGTTCTACAATAAAGACAACACACCCATCTTCAAGATAATAGCCTACAAAAAAACTAGCAGGAATCACCCAGAGGGACTCATTTTGCTGTATGCAAAAAAATGCAACGCAGTTTCTTCATTTCAAACAAAATTAGCAGTAAAACGCTCTTCCCTGTACTAATTTTGGTAGGACTTACAGTATTGTGGTAGTGTATCGCCTTCTGTGCATCCTCACGAGAAGAAAAAGAAACGATGGCTGTGAAAAAAAATAAAGACACACACACACCTGGAGTGTTTTTCTTTCATAAAAATGTGCACATAGAAAAGAAAAAAATATATCCACATGTCTCAAACAGGAATAGCTATCCTAAATAACAACAGAGGCATAAAAATCCAAAGAATAACACACATGCATACTCTACTGTCAATACGCTTCTGACCCAAGAAGAGTTCTACAGGTGTGTAGAAAATAGATTCGAATGACTAAATTCTCCTCACCTTCACAGAAAAGCTTCACAGAAGACAGAAATGTGACAGATGTAACGGACAGAGGCAGGAAAAAACTCGCCACAGTCTCTTCATTCGTTTGCTTCTCGATATTCCCAACAAGGACGCTATTTCGTGGAGGAAAAGGGACAGCATCGGCAGTACGAGTTCCACGTTTTCCATGCGGTGGAGCTCGTCCAGAAGAAGCTAAAAGGAATGCATGAAAATAGCCATCATTTTATTAAGAAATTGAAAGGAATGGATCAGAGTAGCCATCTCTTGAAAAAAAAATCGAAAAGTAATACTTCTACACACCAATAGGAGTATCCAGGGTAACGAAAAGGGGCAGCCACTCTGCATGGCTGATCTTTCCTTCCCTAATTCCATTCTGTGTGGTACTCTCTACACTCATGCAACCGCCTCTCTCCCTACTCCGCTGTGTATGTACACAAGTATAAACGTACACAAAGAGTAAGGTCTGCGTTGGAAATCGTTGGAATAGGATGGAGGCCCCAAAGAAACATAAGGAACATCCGATTCTAAGAAATTCATTGCTTCTGCACACAAAAAACAATACAGTATAGCCTAGTAAAACCATGGAATGCAAATGAAAATTCCACGAAGAGGTGGTGACACCAAAGAGTCAACGAAAGGTACAAAAAATTGACGACTATCACAGGAATCTATCCCACAGAGGGTAGCTTGATCAAAAGTAAGCAATTCACAAAAAATATAGTTCCATACCAAAAATAGGAGATTCTATATCTTCTGAGGCATCAGCCCAACGACTGCGTTTTACAGGAGATTTTATTTGTTCCCCCGCTGTTACTGGGTCTCCTGTAGGAGCATCTTTATTCACATTGGCCATGATAGAAAAGATGTGCAGAGCTAATAGGATGGAATGGATTTTCCTGTCTTGATCATCAGCTGTAAATATAATTCCATACAATGAGGGAGTACAAAGTAAATTATTATAAAAAAATAAAGGGGACGCACCGCCTACAGAGACATGACATAATCAACAAAAAAGTAACACCTAAGATTGATTGAAAGTGTTAGTCAAAGGTTAACAGAAGAATTTATCCGCAGACAGCAACGTTGCAGACACGTTTTCAGCCCTTGAGTTGTACCTTCCAATTACAGAATCCCTGTCGTAATAATTCAGATTAAAAAACAAGACTCCATTTCCCTTAACTACTCTTCCCAGCATCTTACCGTTCAAAAGAAGATATCTAGTACCTGCTAAATAAACGGGCAATCTTATACTATAATCGACCTTTTCTACTCCAGTAAAGATCGGGGAAAGAAAGCAACAACAAAAACTTTCAAAAGTCTCAGTCTCATTCTATTAGAGAGGATATAGGATAGCGTAAAAGTTACTTGCATTATTTTATCCGTCGACACGGTAAACAAAACAGGAAGGAATGCAACTGAATGATGAAATGACATCAAAGTTACAAGTAGAGCAGTAATTCGGTTTATAGTAACTTTTATGCCACACAAAAGGAAAAAACAACACCTACGTCTTCCTAGAAAAAAATAAATCAGTAATGCATCAGCAGGTACCTTCACTCGATGATGCTCAAAGATGAACTGAGGACAGGCGAGAGTCAACGTTGAAAAAAACGAAGTCAACACTACAGAGGAGTTAAAAAAAAGTCAGGAAAAATGGGAATGGAAAGCGACAAAAATTACATACATTGGGCGGAAGAAAAATGAGAAGTAGTGTCACTGAGGGTAGATGGAGCCTCAAGAAAATTCCTCAACTCAGTGTACGTTAGGAATAAATGGCTGACTTCTAAATATAAATGGGAGCAAGGCAAGACAATTTCGCTATTTTCAGTATACGCTTGATATCTCATTTGCTGATAGGTAGGAATAAATTTACGGAATAGTTAGAAAAAAAGAAGAGGGTAAGGTGACACCTAAAGCGTTGTCTGCAATATAGAAGCGTTTCGTTCACCTGACAAACCAACAGAAGTGTTATTGTGCGTGAATTAACGCGCGAAACGGTACGCTTTCATCTGCTTATGACGATTTTTACAGTGAAAATGGCTACGCCAAGGCAAAATTATTGTTGTTTTGCATTTTAGAAATGATGATGAAAACAGCAGTAAGGAAAAATTACACAAAACTAGCGACGAAGAGGAGTTTCGATATATAACGTAGGTCAACGGTTGATCACTTACCCGTTTTGTTGGCAACCCGTAGAACGTACATGCTCCTTTCCGTGGGAGATATTGCAAACGCGCCCTACGAATCCAATGGTATTTAGAGCTGTAGTTTAAAAAATTCGCAACGGCTGCAATACAAGGAGAAACTCAGGGCCAATGCCCTCTGTGTGCGCTCACTGTATGAATGATGAAACTACTGGATACGCACATGGCCTGAAAATAATATACTTAATGCTAATGGTGACTTTGATAGAGTAGAAACAAAAACATGGGGGCAACTCGATGGAAGTTGTGAAACTCGATGATGCATGCCCTTGCAAGTAAAGGGGACCCATGAAGCCACGAATCTCCACTCATTGCTGTAATCGGACAGCATTATTATAGCAGGTTCATGACTTGTAATATATTTTATTTATAAAACATTCTCATAGTATCTTTGAGAAATGACTACCGTCTCACGAGTGTTTAGCGAAAATAGTCTGGTCGCAGAATTTCGTATTAGACAAAAGCGAGCGACAAAGTTTTGTGAACGCAACAAAAAACCGCATACGCATGTAGCCTTACATACTATCTCAGTTTTCATTCCAACAATAATGTTTTAACCACTCCATTCGTACTATGTTTCTGCTATCTAGAGGAAGCATGCAGTGTATTTTATTCTATTTTTCATTTCATTCACTACTACTGAAGTAACCAGTAAGCGTTGAAGCAAAGAAAGAAAATGCACTGAGCGGCATTTTCTATGAAGCAATGATAATTAAGTTGTTCGATGTATTAAAGAGTTTTTATAAATGAAAAATTGCAGCTTGTTTCCGCTTTTAGTTTTTTTTTTCTCTGCTTGTCATTTTCCTTTTCTTGCAACCGATCCTCCCGTGAAGCGAAAATTTATACAAAGAAGTATTTTCATATCAATGCTGTGATGGGGTGTGAAGACAATCAAAATTGGTTTAATGGGATGTATTGCAAATAGACAAGTTTGGCTCAACTGATAGTTGGTTTTCTAATCATTTGTGTTTAAAAAAGAACTTTCGGTGACCATCAATTGCAACAAAACAGGCTACAGTATGGCGTAAGAGCAGTTTGATTTCCAAGTACCAATGATTTAAACAGTTAAAATAATTAAATTAATTGCAAAAAGAAGGCTTTGTTGCTGCTTAAGATAGTTTTTCCACACACTATAATCTGCAGCTATAAGAAGTTTCTCGATTAAACATGGTTTTTTTACTACCAGGAAAGAAGAATACCTGAACCACTGCAATCACAAATAATGCCTTAGTTGTTTTCAGGACAAGAAAATGGAAAACTCTGAATAAAATTAACCATCAAAACAAGCAGACCTGTCAAATTGGTCTACTGGAGTATTAAGAATAGAAAAGAGAAGCGTCATGCGTTAGGAATGGGAACAAAAAAGCTGGCGTTGTGTACGCAAACCCTTTGCTCTTAGTAATAGCATTACTCCGTAGTAGTAGCAATTCATCTTGACTAGAGCTTAGTTACTTGAAGAGTGAATAAACTGAAATACATTGGCCAGCGCTTGCCTTTTTGTCTTATTTATATTTCTAACAAAAATAAAGTTCACACAACAACGTATAAAATATTTTTACTTTACCTAAGTTATACTTCATCAAAGGCAAATACGTCGTGTGCCAATACTACAAATATTCCTAACTTTTTCAAGTTAATTCAAGGGGAAAGAATAAAATTAATTGTATGCTTTTGTAGCTATATCCGGACACATTGTAAACAACTTTAGTAGGACTTTATTTTTTAAGCAAGCACTATGGGCATATGAGAATTTAATGCATAAGTTATATTATTTGCTGAAATATGGTATTCAAACACAGGGTATTTTCCTATGACAAATACTATGGATAATTTTTCTCTACATGTCACTTTTACGATATTCCCATATTGCATAAACAAAATTTAGTGCAATGCATTTTCTTGTTTGAAGAGATTGCCAGGTTTTACCTTCTTAATATATATGGATAAATGCTCTGGTTCAAAGGCACCTTCGTTAGGTAGCAATATCATAAGGGGAGGGAGAAAGACGTACAACAATCGTTGTCTCCTTCAAAATTGGTAAAAAGAAAATTCCTGCACTGTTATTTTGCTTAGGAAAATTACGCAAAATCTTTTTACTTATGAAAGAGGGCTCAAAAAGATTGAAAATAAATGAATTTCAGAGGAGTATGAAAATTTTTAAGCTAACTGATATCACTAATTCTCAGGTTTAAATAGAAAAGAAATGGCAATAGACTAGATCGAAATCAAAAGAAAGATTCAATTTGGATTTTTATTTCTCAGCGTATAAAATTTCTTAGATTGTAACCCTTTCAATTATGTCGTCAGTTTGCATGTATTAACGCGTCAAAATTGAAAAACATGCCCTAGCCAACTTTGCTTTAAATATTTTGCAGCGTTTCAGGAGTAAAAATGTGCTTGATATAATGCTTCGAGGTAATTTAGAGCTGCAATATTGTAATATGATTTCCTATTTAGGTATGAAGCACGCCTTGAAGAAGCCGCAGAAATGACTGAAAAGGATCGCACCGACGCAGATAATGCAATAAATCCCACTAATATCTCTTCAGAATGGCAGACGATGTATAAGCTGGCATATACTCCAGTTTTACAAACTACTGCGAATGCTCAATCTTCACCACATCCCTGCCAGGAAATTGCAGCAATGCGAGAAAGCAGGAAGAAAAAACCATCCCCGTGGTCTACCGAACATCGCGACTCTTTCATGTAAATCATACAATTGTTTGCAATTGTAATTTTCCTCGCTGTTTTCAATAAAACTATTTTAGCATGCATTTAAAAATATTTTACTATCTCTTTCTTTTGCTTTTGCAGAAATTTTCAGCGCGGCCGGAAGTTTTTACATTCCGAAATAGATGGAAATTATGCTACCAAAGATGACCTTTTTAAAGATAATACTGCGGTGCGTATCAATGATGAAGAAAACGAACCGCTCAGCCCCGCAGTATCTTCTAGTACCAGAATGACAACGGCAAAGTAAGTGTGCTAAATCATTCACGTATTTCAATGCTCAATATATTTTCCCTTAAAATTGTAATTCTTTTATAGTTCTTGATCTCGTGTTACTATATATTTATGAAGTAATGCTTTTTTTTCTAACAAGTTTTTGAAATGTTTTGGCCCAAGTTTTTCTTATGTTGAATATCCGGGCTTATCCGAAAATATTACAGGAAACAAGGGGGAAAGTATCAACCACATTTGAAGGAGTCGGGAAACTTGTCCATATGAAGAAAGAAAATCCAAATGATAAAGTAACTTTTTAAAAAGCCCTGAATTCATCGTTCTCACTATTACCTGCAGCAAGGACACTTTCAACTTCCAAAAGTATTACAAAAAACTGTTCATACTGCAATTTCTTTCTTTTTCTTTGATTAATAATTTTTACATCTCGTATGTAAGCATGCTAAGTGCCTAGTTGATGTCGCTAAGTCAAGTTTAGCATAAGACAAACTTTCAAGATACTGCTACCATTTAGCTTGTTTTGATAACTGAAAGGCGACAACATAGAAGTAATGAATGAAAATCATTTTTAGTTCAATGCAAAATGAAATCTAGTTGCATTTATTCACGTTTCTTTTATCACTCTTCTTAAAAGTTCATTGTTGAACCTACTGAAAGTATTCCAATGAAGCGACATCGCTGCTGCTTCAATACATAATTTTTACAAATTCCATAGAATAATCCTTTTCACTTTATTCGTGGACTCGTTTCATAACAAAGTAAAGTATTAAACTTTTTTTTTGGTGAACATGCCTAAACTTTCAATAAGTTCTACTCTAGCTTGAGGATTTTGTGTTAAATAAATACCTGGAAATAAAGTAATAGTAACGAATTACAAATGGATGATAAAAATGATTGAAAAATCATTCTTAGTTAGAATAGACAAGTAATTTCTGAAGTTTTAGGATATAGATTTACGTGCTGCAGCAAGAAGCTTAGCAGAAACATTGTTAAAGCAAACAAGGCACACATACAATGAAGAAGAAGAATCTCTCATTGGTAGCAAAAACTGTCAAGTTTTACCTGTTATATTAAATAACCCCCTTTTGCTTTTCTTTCTATAGACAGGAACTATCACTTGATTAATAATGTTTTAAGTCTGAATGTAGTGCGGAAAAAATTCAAACAAGGAGTTTTAAAACAAATCTTATGTGCCATATGTTGTTGGAAACCCCGTAAATATTTTTGAATGAATTACTTTTATTTGAAGATATATATACTTTCGCCTGCACTTTCCTGTCAATGGGAAATGTTTTATTTGTCTTAGCAAATAGTTTTTACATACCCACTGTCTATGCTATACTGTGGGTATTTGCAACATAAAATACATTTCATAGGAATTGAGTTGAGTCGAAAATTTTCTATTATTACCGAAACTGTTTATGAGAAATAAATCCATCTTTAGGTAGATATGTATGCAACAATAATATTGAGGCTACAAAGTTTATTCTCATATTTTTGAAAAAATACATATTTAACAAGACATTAAAGGAAATGCAGTTGCGGCATAACAATTTGAGGTGTTTTCTTGAATAAATTTATTTAAATTAAAAGCAGACTATCAGCGCATCCATGCGAAGAAAATTGATAATCACCTTTCGTCTATCTATTATTCAGTGAAACTTCTTTAATTCTACATCTCGCACATATTTTTGTGGAAAATCCGCTGCTCAGCTTCAATTTGCATAAATCTGCAGATCCGGTAAGTCATGTTGAGTACTTGCTATAAAATAACCATCTGGAGAAGAAACTATGTCTCCTTCTTGGAGCGGTAGCTTCGTGTCATTTTGATTAATGTAAAACTGAGGGAACGTTTCTCCAAACCTTGACCTCCGCATTAGCAAATCAGTCCAAACTTCCGAGCTTTTCACTCTTTTCTGCATTTTAAAGCAAGTGAATTAAATTGAGTAGCTAGTGCTTAGTAATTGTATTAGAAGTGCTTTCAGTTTAATGCAATGGTTGACTCCATCTGTCTGCCTAAGTGTAGTCAAATGTTATATGTGGGCTGCTATCGTACCTCCTTGGAATTCGTTTCATTATTTTCAGTAGACAACTGTTTTTTCAATTTTTGTAACTCGGTTGTAGACGGAGAATATCGCTCAATTAAAGGAATATTTTGCAATGTTTTTAATGCCAATTGCGATAGTAGATACTGTTGTACATCTGTTTTGTAGTTTTCCTGCTTTCTATATACTGCTCTAGAACCACTTCTCTGAAATTTATACAATGTATGTGATTTTTGCGAAACAGAAAAATATATGCGCTGTGAAAACCAGCATTCATGAGTTAGCGTTTTGAATCAGGTTTACGCAAATGGCACGCATTACTCGAAAAATAATATATAATGGGCAATATACAACTGGGAGCATTTATCTTGAGGATTCGTAATATTCGGATCGGAAAATGGTTTAATAAATCAACGTTTTTGTTTGCGCAAACAAAAAATTTCTGAGTGTTCTATTCATAAGCGCAAATTCTCGTTAAATAACAAGCCCATAACTCCAAATTTCTCCACATTTCTCGGTGATTTCCTTTCATCCTTACTAGCCTGAATAGGCACTTTTTCAACCTACCTATAATTACCAATGTCAGCATTACTATTACGCTTACTTTCGTTGGACTGCAGTATACTCGCCGTGACACCCTATCCTTAAGAACGTCTACGCAATCATCTGGAGAAACCAATGCAGCCTCCGCTTTAGAATTATAAAAGCCTACATACGTAGCTTTCATAATATGTGAGTGTATTTTAACAAATTTCATCAAGAATTACCGTAAATATGCTCAAATCATAATCAAATTTTACCCTATAGTACCTGTGTAGTCCTTCGCAACTTGCATATTTTCAGAATACAATTGATATTCATGCAATGACTCCTCAGGAAAACAGCTAATTTTACCAGAAGGAGTAAACGACCAGTAGCAATCGTCTTGTTCATTATAGAAATGCTGCATTGTTAAGCTTTCTCCAAAGGAATAAGTGTAACGGAGGTTTTTTTCTCGGCGTTTTTGATTTCTCATGTTTTTGTCATACAATTTTTCCTCGCTTGAAACTTCAATTGGAGCAGAGATGCTTTCTGATGGCAGCACTTTAATTGGTACTCTCGATTCAATAACATATTTAATCATTTGCTTGTAAAGATCTATCGGTTCTTTGACGGGAGGTGCATGGATGTTTTGTTGCTGCATTTCTTTCAGCATTTGCAAAGACTTCTCATGCTCTCGTTGTGCTGTGTTGTATTGTCGACGTAGCCGCTGTAACTCCTCTCTATTACTCTTTTTATTTTTGCCCTTCTGACTCGTTTTGACTTCTGGCAAAGTTGCTTCATCAAAGGCGATGTCGTATAAATGAGCTCTCATTTTCTCAGCCTCTGAATCAACTGCATAAGCTTCCGGAAGCGCTGTAAGTGCCGATGATGGTTGTACTGTAAGTAAGCTTGTGAGTTTTTCCTCTCGTACTGATTGATTTCCATTTTTATTATGGGTAACACAGTCGTTTTTTGAGTCAAATATTCTTTGTTGGCCTGCTGCAACAGCTATTTCCTGCTTCTTGTCCATCGAAAAAGATGGTTGTTCTAGCACATGCGAACTGTCTGCTACTTCGGAGATGGATAGAATTCTATAATTTTCAAATCCTCTGTTCTCTACAGTTTCCCAGTTCTTCAAAAAAGTAGGCAGGGGTTTGTACTGTGAAAACGATGCACATTCTTTTGTAAATGTGCTGCATATTCTCAGTGCAATTACTTTTTAAAAAATAGTCTCATATTTCTAATTTTACGCAAGGCAAGTATCTTTCTCTGCGATGGTATCATATTAAATGCTCTTGAATACTAGAAACCAAATGTTTGGAGTCACTCCTTTTTCTTTACTACAACGTTTTATTATTTCGGCATAACTTTTGGTGAATTGATTAAATTGAAAACAGCAGGCTTATTTATCTTATGTTAGCATACATACCTTAGTAGCCGTGGCTGTGACTGTCAATAAGCATATAATGTGTAGAACCACAATATTAATGTAAGCTTGCCTTTTAGCAACCGCAATTGCCATATCCTACTCCTGAAATTCCATTCATAGTAAAAAGAGGGACAGATGAGTTAGCCACAAATTATGCATTACATGAAAGGTTTTACAGAATACAGAAAGAGAAATAAAACAAGTTGAAAATAGCAGAAAATCAAATTCAAGGAAAATATTTTGCTATTAAATTGGTCGAAAAATACTTTGCTGACCTGCTGTAAAAGTTGTGCAGGTAGCATATTCTACTAGTGAGCACACTGGCAGCGGAAACAGCCAATTCATTACCAAATAAATAATAAAGTAAAAGCTCATTACTCCACTTTCTGAGAATTTCGACAATAAATGCCAGATATAATTTGGAAATTTTCGATAAAAGAAATAAAAAACAACCCGCAAAAATTTTGCTTTGGTTGTTATGACTGGGATTTGTCAGTCTTGCGGTGTTCTCGCATCGATATCTAAGCCATTCTTTTGTGTCCTCACTACAAAAATCTCACTATCCTCTATATCTACACTTCGTAGATAGGATATCTGTTTCTACTTGTAAAAAAGTTCGTTTTGTTACTGTTTCTAATTTCTTCATGTAACTGTGCCACTTTGCTGTGCAGGCAAGGCTAAAATACAATTACAGCGACGGGAGCTCTTCATGCAGTGACTAAAGTTTCCTTGCTTTTTTACTTGAAGCCTATCAGCGATAGCAAACTTATTTGCATGAGTGGCTTCTTACAGTTATTGGGGCATACTATTTTTATTTTTGCATCTGGTTTTCTAGTTTTTCTCTAGGTTTAATTCTCAATCTCATCGTGCAACTTCATTTGCGCCTCATCAATTTTCATAATGTAAACTTTGAGAATATTTCGACTAGAGCAAACAGCATCAGCGAAATATTATTACATGCTGGTAAGTCCATGTGTGTTACAATTTGCAGAGCTTGTTTACTCAAGCAGGCCTTTATTTATATGTACTGAGTATTTCAAGCACTACGACTTCCCACCCCATAGTTCCATTGGTTGCATCCAGACCACTTTAACAAAAGGACAGGATAGAACTTAACACACTGCTTAGTGCTTTCACTTTTCCACAATGCTTTAACTTCTACAAATAAAAGTTTATTCCATATATTTCTCTGGCCGCAGTGTGGTTAAAAATTTTTTCTAATAGCTCCGAAAATACAAGTATTGCACACCTTAATTTAGTGGTCTCTTTCAAGAACATTTCTTTTGCTTGACACATATCTCCAGATTCTACATGCACTTTCTCCGCGAAAAGTGCATTTTATGACAGTATAAGCACTGAAACACAAATAATGTCACGCGGTACAACGTACAATATCAAGTCGTGTTCGGACCCTAATTCATTTTACTCAACATGTTAGATAATAATTTACTTGTTAGAAAAAGAGCTGCTATAGTTACCAAACGGCACACTGAAACCTCTTCAAGTAGTGAAATTTAAAGTGAGCAACTCTAAAGTTACGAGACTGAAACTTATTATTTACACTTGTAGAGTGTTGTCATTTTTAAGGTAAATAAAATACCAGGAAGACTTTCTGCCGGTTTGGGAACCCCAATACAATTAAGCATTGTTTGGACGCGCATCAAAACATTCGGATGACAAGATGTGAGAAAACAGGCGGTAGCGACAGTGCAAACCGGCGGAAAAAAAAATTAATACGACTCTTCAGCATAAAGCTTCCGATGATAACAGCTGGAATACAGATAAAAAGGTTTAATTTATTCCTTTTCATCTTATTTTATGCTTATGCTTTTACATTTTTCTTGAATGGGAATTTCATTCCCTATTATTTCTTCTATAAAATGCGATTGAATTTCTGCTTAAATGTAGCAGAAAGCCAGGAATATTCTTTGGTATATGTTTAATTATAAATTCAAATCTGTTCCACATCTCTATAACTCCGCAGTCTTTTCCGATTGGCAACACAGAAATTACCTCGCCTAAATATGTGTAGTGAAGATTATAACATTCTCGTTAATTTAGAAAGATTTAACGCAACCAAGCAACAGACCTGCGAGTCTTTTGCTTAAGTAAATAAGTTTTTGCATGTCTGGCATGTATTTGCGGTGACTTCAAAATATTTTCATTCCATGCACTTGGTTAATAGAATAAACTCGACCGCAAAACCAGCTGCTACCAAACTTTTTTGAGAAATCAATGAATACATTCCATTTTCTTGCACCTTTTGGGCAGCTTTCCTGCCCCGAGTAATGTGGAGGTTATGCCTACAGCAATACGATACCTCAAATAACTTTTGATAATTTGTACATCAAATACGTCGTCGCACGATTTGCTTTTCCTTACTACAATCAATCAATTCATTTTAACAAGATAAAAGGAAACTGTCAGTGAATAAAAGCTTTAATTACGAGAATAGCATTGTAACCATTCAGAGAAATACAATGACGTGAATATGTATATATTGTAATTTCTGCTAGGACCAAGGTAATTTTTGACAGTGAAAGAACTGCTTGTGTAATGCAATGTTGGTGCTTCGCGCGTTTACCGATGAGAGCTGATTACTCCTGCCATGCTCGCCGCCAGCGATGTTTGAAAACTTCAAGGCAGGAATAATTCAGCATAGTAGACACGTTTCGTAAGCAACTTCAGCCGTTCTTGCGGTATCACAGAGGAGATGATGAGTTTGAGCTAAGTTCGACAGCAGTTTTTTCTTTCTACCTTTCTCTGAGGAAGACACTTGTAGCAGTGTGATGTTCGTGAATCTTTTTATATCCTTGATTTTTTCTCTGTCATACGGAATAGCACTATGGGCAAATATGTTGTAGCCGTTTTTGCTGCTAGTAATCTCTTGAGTTCGTGGCATCTTGACGCTGCATGATGCTTCTATTTCGCTCTGGACAGTGCGCTTCTTGCGCATTGCTGCGCTGTTTTGTCAATGTTGGGGCTACGGGCTCAGAAATACAAAGGCTTCCGTTTGTGCGCTCCTACGCAAGTGCTGCATTCATCTTCAAACATAAAGCAAATCCACTTTTATTGCAATGCCATGCTGCTCCTATGCGGTCCACTTATGACGAAAAAGGCATTCACAGTTCAGTTCAATCGCCTCATTTCCTTCCAAAGAAGCATTTCTTCTCTCGTTCTTTTTCAGCTGTAGCTCGTAACGACGAAAAAAATAAATCACTGGAAGAGTCAATTGAAACAGTGATTGTATGTTGCTTTTTATCCTTGTGTTGATACGTTCATTCTTTGGAGAAATACGCATTTTAAGGAACGCATACATTTTCCATTTGTTTTTCACGTTTTAGAAATGCTAAATCCTTGTGTCAATTACAAGAAAAAAGCTAGCTTTCAAATTTTTCTACTCTAGAGCGTTGTCAGTCATTTGCTTCCAAACTGATAGCCGTGTATTGATATATTTACGTAGGATAGAAGCTGCTGCACAAACGCCTTGAGCACACGCATTTATGAGAAGTATTGACATTTACAGGAAATGGCTTGAAGTGGATGGGAAAATTTCTCTGCTTCTATTTTCCACACTACAGTGCATTATTCTTTATTGCATGTGCATGCACACGAATTATATATTCTACTCCTAATAACTGCCTCTTCTTTATTTTATATCATGCTACTCTCTCCATGCTAGTGCTATTTCTCATATTTCTTTCAGCACGTCGATGCGCTTTCCAAGGGAACTCTGTTGGAGACGGAGGTTGCATTTTTTCCGAAGCCAAAGGTTAACCCTGGAGCATACATAGTGTGAAGATATGATTGTTATTTTATCACCCATTTCATGTGACCTATGGTATCTTTTTATGCTGGGAGAAGAAATGGCATAGCTTTGGACCTAGTCGATGAAAATGGGAAAATTTCTTTGTAGACACACATACGAATCATACATATCTCTCCCTATTTGGAAGGCTTGCTCGTTTTGCATGATTTGTATAGAGTTCGGAGGAAAAATCCACCAAAGGAAACTGGGGGCTCTCGAAGCTCGTATTTTATCTTCTTGCTCATAGTATTCCCATTGGATGTGGAATTTACGCATTTAAAATCCTCACAGAGCATCGAGAGGGAGATGAAGCCGTGGGCACAGGAGAAACCCCTGAAGATATCACGGCAGATATTCTGAAGGTGAGAAAGGAGGGAATTTTGCATCTGCTAGTAAACTTAAAACAATAAATACAGTAGATGTATCTTCTTCTTTTTTTTGAGAAGCGACTACCCATTTTGGTTGATTTTTTTCATAAAGGGTGAATTCTCTGTTTTCTGTATGAAGGAACCTATTGATAGAAACATAGGGAGTTGAGGTGATGCCATTTTGTTCTTCTATTTTTTTAAAATACGTTCATCTTACCCTATTTCTGCCTTTCTATCCATATTTTTCATACTACGAGTGGAAGTATTTTCTTGGAAGTTTCATTGCCTCTTGTATCCGGAGGAAGCTGCATCATCACTCCACGAAGCTCTCTACCCCTCTATTCTTATATCTAAATGAATTGAGTGTTTGTATCCTCTATTATTATTTTTTCAGGTAATTCGTGGGGGTGCCTCCTGTTTTTGTCTTGTTGAAGATTCTGGAGAGGTCTATGCAGGTAGTAATGCATGGAAACACTTCGTTTGGATGATTTTTAATGGGCCATCCGGCAGTAATAATTTTTTTTATCTACACACATCGTTTTGTGTGGTTTCTCTAAGCCTCTACTATTTTTTTCTCACTCGTGCCTCTCCTGCATCCCCTTCCTTCCTCTTACAGGCCACATCGATCCACATTATCCAGAGGAACGTGTGTTTAGGTTACCAAATGCGACTGTTATTCCAGGTTTCAAGAATAATGCTTTGACGGATGCCCTTGTAGGTCAGCCTATTAAGAATGAATCTTCTCTGTTTTTCTCTGCCGGTTTCTCTTCTCAGTAAGATAGAGGATGAACCGCTTTGGAGGGACGATTCCTCTCCATTTTTAACTAATATTTTATTCTTCACTGTTTGTAATCACTTTTTCAGGTTCTTCCAGTGATTTTGCCCTGCCTCTGAATTTTATTCATTTTGCTGTGAAAAATTCTTCTCCTCTGTATGATATCCTCACACGTCATCGACGTATCACCTTACTTTACCATGATCAAGAACGGTGAACAAAAAATATAGAAATACATCATCTCTCTCTATTTTAAAAAAAAATATTTTTGGGGTATATTAAACTTCGATAGAGCCACTGGAGATATAGAAATGAGAAAAAACAATCCTACTCAAGAAAAAACTATTCTTCTTTATCTCCAAATCTAAATATTTTAATTTAGAATCTCTACATACTCTGTTGAACACAAAGAAAGACTACTCTCTCTGCCTTTGGATGTGCCTCATCTGAAATCCTTTGAATTTTCTTTTTAATTTCTTCTTTGCAGTGGTATTTCTATTACTCTTCAAGGATGGGTGGCAATAATAGAATCAAAGGAATTAAAACGGCATTATTGGAGAAGCGTGTGGGGAAGGCAATTTTCAGGTAAAGAAAGTGTGAATGAAATTTAGAGGGAGAGAGAGAAGATCATGGCGAAGAGGAGGAAAAAAATTTTACACGTAGTAGAAACGATGTAGAAAAAGGGTTAAAAAATTACCATACTTTGGATTTTTTTATGAAAATTTTGTGTTGCATCAAACTGTAAAAATGGGAATATCCAGAAAACGAGAGCATTTCCTTCTTGTGAAAGAAATAAAACTTTGAAAACATCAAATTCCTGTTTTATATATCCAATTCATTCCCGTTTTTAAAGGAAATCCTAGTATAAAGCGGAGAAACGTCTTGTGTTTCTCTCTTGTTTTGCTTCCATCGATTTTTTTTCCTAAAAATTGGTTATTTTCTTTGTTTTCACCTATTTTTATATAGATTCTACCTCGTCTGAATATTCTCTTCTCAAGTTTGTCCCACAAACACTGCAACTCCAACGTTTTGGTTGGGAATCTCATATTCTCCACAGAAGCGTCCAAGAAGAAACTATTCAATGGCAGCACACACACCTTCTTGAGGATAGAAAAAAAAACAAAGAGGCAGTAGAGACTGAAAAGGGAGAGGAACTCTAAATACAAAATAACCAAAAAAAATATATTAAAATAGGCAAAACAATGCATTTGTGTGTCTATGAAAGCTATCGATGGTTTTATAATAGACACTCTTCATCAAATGGCTTCCCTTCGTTAATTTTTTTTTGAAAATAAGAATGCAGGCGGGGAAACGCCTCTCTCCTCACAATGGGGGAGCTATCAAATTTTTTTTTTATTAAAATTTCTTTTTTTTATATTTTATTTATTGGAGATGCTCTTCTCTCTGAATATCTCCTCCTCTTAACATTTCTGAGATATTTAATTTACAAGAAACTCAAAAAATATATAGAAAAAAGTTACTCTGCTCATGGCTTCTCTTCTATTGAAGATACTTTGTATCTTCAATAGAAGAGAATGAATTTCTTTCTCACAAGATAACAAATAATATACATTTTTTTTATTTGTAGAATGAATTTCTTTCTCACAAGATAGACTGTATTTTGCAGAGGTAACATTCTACACAGAGAATCTTCCTCAACGTCTATGAGAGTTTTATAAGCCCTCATTTCGTGACTCTCAACTTTTATAATTTCACCCCATAAATTAAATTCCTCGATTTTAAACTTATGTTTCATTTTGTTTTTATATTCTCTCTACACCTTTAGTTTCCTTTTATATTATGAAGAAAGGATCAACCCAATCCAATTTTGATAGCCATCTCTTTGGAGAGTGATGATACTTCTCTCTCTCTTTCTTTCTTTATAAATAATAATATTTCCTATTACCCAAAGGATGGAGAAAAAAAAAAATTTTATTTTTGTGTGTGTGTGTGTGGATAAAACGAGGTAGAAGTAATGTTGTTCTTCATTGGATTTATTATCATCCTTTACAATTTTTAAAAAAGGATAGAATTAAAGAGAATTTCTTAAATATCGAAGATATCTTCATTTTGCAAAACAAAATTCATTTTTCCTTACACTATAAAGGCGACAGAATTTCCACCCCCCCCACCCAATCAAAAATGCATCCCATTAGAGAAAAATAATTTCTTTGATGAATATTTCTCCATTAAATAATAACTCTGAATAGCAGGATGAAATCCTTCCATTTACAGAGGTAGTACTCTCTAACCATCCCACAAACCTCAAAAAAAAAAAAAAAAATTTCCCTCCTATTTCAAAAGATGAACAATAAATGTGTTTCTTCTTCCAGCTCGTATTTGAAATTTTTGAAAGAGAGGAGAGCTTGTGATAAATTTCCATACGTATATTAGAGTGATAATATACAAAGATGAAATGCTAGAGAGGCGATTAAAAAAAAAAAATGTTTTTTTAAGTTTTATTAAAATAAAATTGTTTTTTTTTTTTTTATAGTCTGTCCAAGTAAATTCAATGGAAACATGAAAAAAAAAATGACAAGGCAGTAAAAGTAAACAACACAATAGAATACTATAGAAATGACTGCATATATGCATAGAGAGAGAAAAATGTATGTGTCCAACAGCCATGATAAAAAAAGAAAAAAGACACACAAGACAGATATTACAAAAAAGTAAAATATCCGATGGAAAAGTGATAAATAAAGATAAACAAATAGAAATGTATTACTCCTAAATATAAACAAGAAGTTTATATATATCCAGTAAAAAGGAGGAATTTTAACGTTTTTTTTAATATAAAAGCTACAATTATAAAGAAGAAAGGAAAAGTTACATCCTTCCTCTCACGTGTACATACACTGGAAAAGGGCATGTCTACCCTTTTACTACTATCACAGTAAACAAAATTTCAGGTGGAAATACCTTCCTTTCTATTTCTCATGGGTTAATAAAACAACTCAAGATAGAGTTTTTTCTAAAATGTAAAACAAAAAAGTTTCACTCTATGACTTAGTGTAGAACAGAATCTATGAAACACATATACCTGGGAACAGAAAGGATAGAGTCTTTGGGAAAAAATTCTCTCTGATAGTTTCATCACAGAGAGAAATGTTCACGTTGTATCAACAAAGTATCCTCAACTGCCATCAAAGAAAAATGGTCACATTTCTACGATACTACAAAACAGCGTTCCTTAATATATTCTACACAAAAAAAGAGATGCCTTTGAGACGTAAAGAGAAAAATCATATAGATGTTTCTTTTTATTATTCAAGACAATCTCCAATGAAAGAAACACACTCTATAAACAAGAAAGATTCTGTAGAATCAATAAAATAGAAAATATGGAAAGGTGAGGAGCCTCATCGGTGTACAGGCAGCCACACAGCCTATCTCTCTGCTTTTATTCTTTTCTCTTAACATCCTGCCTACAGCAGCTAGGAGGCTTCTCTGCAGTATTCCAGAAATCTTTCTTCGAATCTTCTATATATATATAGAGAGAGAGAGAGCCATGATCATGCTTCAATCCTATCTTTTTTAGGGAATTAAAAAGAGGATTTCTTATACACATTTTCTTTATAAGAGAAAAGATGAATTGGGATGGTATAGAAAGGGCTATGAACGATTTCTTTCCTACTTTGGAAAATCTTTTCTTCTATTCTTTTTTCGTTCCCTCTTTATAGATGTATCCATTCTTCATTTTACTCTTTATTTTCTGCATCCATAGCTTTGAAGTTTTGTTACCTTTGGAGTCTCCTATTTTTCAATAAAAAAATATCATCAATCTCTTCTTCTATACACTTTTTAACACTTTTCTCAGTGAAGAAAGATAGCAAAGAAATTTTTCCTGCATGTCCATTCCCTTCTTCTTCTTCCTTCTCCAACCGCCCCTCCCCCTCCCTTAGTCCTCATAATGGCTGGTGGAACACCCAAATCCATCATGGCCATGACTCAATATCATCGATTTTGTCTCAAGAGCAAAGGAGGATGGAATGAGCGGTGGCCGCTCTCTCTCGTGCAAATCCGCTAAATTTTCTCGAGAGCCACAGGAGAGAAAAGGGAGAGGTGAAGCGCCTTGAGTGGAAAAAGTTTCTCCAAAACCATTCTCATAAGAAGGAAACGGTGCATAGGCAGATTCTTCTCCCCCCCCTCCTTCATGAAGGGGATGCACCGAGACAAAATGCATAGGAGAGGGATGGACGGAGGGATACATGGGAGGCATCATGGGAACAGGAGGGCAGCCTCCCATAGATCTCAGTGGGTAGGAAGGAAAATGCATAGGGTAATGGCAGGCAGACACAGGCATGTGCTCAGCCTTGGGTTGCATCTCCTCACAAGGAAAAGATGGGCCAGGAACATCCATCCCACCTTCTCTGAGAGGGAGAGGATGCGTGCGTAGGAGAGGCTCACAGGAGGCACCCTTTCGCATCGCTATTTGCTTTTGAGACCAAGATATAGTGTTATAAGCAAGTGATTCATTCCTTCGGTTATGCTTATTCCGTTTAGGGTAACGCGATGGCATCCAGCCCTGCGTACTGCGATTAGAAAGAGGGAAACCCTCCCTCTCCACACATTTTCGACGCCCAAGGGTCCCCGCTAATGGAAGGGATTCAACACTCCAAGAGATCTGTCCCTCCCCTTCCTTGTGAACATGAGAGGAGGCATCCACTTTCGGTAGCGCTCGACACTTTTCACGCTTCTCTCCCGGCAGAGAAAAATGCCTCGAGGTTCCCTTGCCATCATTTCGCTTCAAGGGGGGAGGGTTCCACCCGCCTTGGCTAGGAATCAATTGAAAAGAGGTGGGCTCATTCACTAAACGCATAAATGTGCCCCCTGGCTTCGGAGGAAGAGGCATCATCCCTCCTTGTGGGAATCTCCCCGCTTGTGGAGACTCATGCTTTCGATGAGTGGATAAAAGAGCACCGTCTGCGCCTTTGGACAAACGATGATACGTAGAAGGATCAGACAAAGGGTAGGAAGGGCCATGCGATTTACCATTGAAAGGGAGAGGACGAGAGGGAGCAGATCCTAGGGGGTAAAAACGTCCCTGTGCCTCCATCGTTCGAACATGAGGAGGCAGTGGCCATATTAGGGGGGCAGAGGGATACGGAGGGGCATCCGAAGGAATTCCATTCGCTGAATGAAGGAAGGGGGGAGATTTTCGGGCTGGCTGATGGCGGTTGCGTGCCCCACAAGGAACGATGGCTGTGAAATCCTTGTGCGTGTGGGAACGCTCCACGGCCATCGGCACATCTAAGGATGGAGTAAAACAACTGGTGGGAGTCATGGAATGAAAATCAATGCAAAAAGGATAAACGAGATTCTAAGAATACGGATTGAGAGGGGCTCATAACGGAGCCTGGCAGGTTACTTGAAAAGCCATGCATACATGGAACATAAGCCAAAAGATGAAGAGATTTTCCAGCCCTAAAAGAAGCGGATTTTCCTCACGATTTAAGCAGAAAGAGAGGCTGTGCGGGTGTATGTGATACTCTTTTTGTTTGCAAATAAAATATATAATTTTGTTTCTATCCAGGTATATGTACAAACGTTCACACGCTATAACGGGAGGGGGATGGCGCACGTAGTAGAGGCCGCCCTATACGGATATTCATCCAAATAACGTGATACGTTTTTATTCTTCCCACACTCTGAAGTAAAAACACCATTTAAAATACTGATACAACCCAGCTGAATCGCTATTCAAACGCCGATACTCCTCTACATGAAATGAATATAAAAATGAAACAGAGGTAGAGTCTAGAGTGAGAATGGAGGGCGATCGGAAAAAGTAGTAGGAAAGATAAAAACAAGGAATATATCTTTATTAATACTAGTTTTCACCCATATTTCACTCCATAACAAAGAAACAAAGTAGCTCCTGCGCCTTACCAGAAATACGCACCACTCTCAAAAAGTTAGACCAAGTGAGGGCACCACCAATCCAATCGACAATAAATTATATTTTGAAAAAGCAAGACGCACACGTCTTTTAACATACACATAGATTTCTGGTACAAAAGAAAACTGCCTCAAAATCCGAAATATTGCTGCTGTTATCGTCCAGTACAAGGACGCAGAAGACCACGTCACAACGCATGCCTATTCGGCTATGCACAACTTCTAGTTGTAATAAATAAAAATACGCAAACAATGCAATAAGTATGAGCCATTCTTTGGGAAAAATTCATTCTCTCAAATGATTAAATACGGTGAAAACGGAACTAGCGCCTTATAACGATAAAGTAATGTGGCAATTTCTCTCTCAAAGAAAGTTGCGGAATTATTTTGCGATAAGCGGTTTCTGCACATTCGTAAAAACGTAGCCCAGCAACAGAGCAGCGAGTTTTATGCGCTACTTTCATGAGAAACTTCATAGTTCGAAGAAACAGAATACGCCATCAAAGGAATAGTTTGGCACTAGAAAGCAAGTTTTTTGCGGGTTACTCGTAGCATCTTGTGAAAAATTTAATTAAAGGAAAATCAGCAAATTAACAAGCTAGCACGGAAGCTTAGGTAATTTGTTTCACATCTGTCCCGCTCAAAGGAGAAAAACAATTGAATAGTCTACACTGCTACTTCTCTCATACCTTGAAAAGCCTTGTGATCAACTTCAGACAGAGGATATTGAGGGGAGGTGGAGTAGGGCTTGCACAGAGATTTGGGGGGCTCGACGGTCCGGTTTCCCATGATGGGGAACAAGAATAAAGCTTAGAGCTTGCTTTGTTGTTCTTTCTTATAGCACAGTAAGTAGTAGCCTATGCTACCTTTAATTATTCGACAGCACTTATTTGTGGAATGGATCGATATCTTCGCCTTAGTTGTTCTCACCGCGAGTCGCAAATGCCCGAAACGACCAATGCCAACGCGTGGCGTTGCTAATCCGTAGCCGCCTGAAATGAATCTATTATTTCCCTCTCCCTGCCTAGTGCAACCTGATTTCAAAGTATCTCGCATGGAAGGTGTGATAAACAATGTTAGAAAGGTTGGCAGAATATCTTCCCATTTTTCTGTTAAGGTTCCTACAGATAGTAGTAAAAGTGTACCAGTGGTTCTGCGACAGTGTGGAACGCCCACTTTATTTCATTATAATTAATTTACCTTTTCCATTATTTTATTTTATTATAATTAATTTACCTTTATCATAAGTACCTTTTCTCTTAGTACATAGTCATTTCCTCAAAACTAGATACTTTAACAGCCCGCAGTTTTCCCCAAGGATATGGGAGTGGATATAGTAATGTACACACGCAACGATTTGGGAACGTCGAGCCGCACAGCATCATACAACAGAAGATATCATGCTTCCCCCGATATTCCACCTGCAATCAAGATGCACTTATTTTTGCATCCTTGAAAAGGAGAATAGAGTAGTATTAGCTGTGATATTTTTAGATTATTCTTTTCGTTCTTTTCTTGTAGCGTAGATGAATGACGGAATGAATGACTTTTCCCAACTTATTTCCGCAGACAGCAATTAATAGCGTATAAGTTTATGTTGCATTGTACGAGTTAGAGAAAACTCCCTCCTTACCAACTAAATAGAAATCAACTATTTAACGTCGTACCGCATAAAAGAACTGTAATCAGCCGAAGTCTATAAAACACGACTGGTTAACTACAAACTTTCCTACACTACGCACAATGTACTTCAAGTTACTCTTATTATTATCTACAATTCCATGTTTGTTACAAACCATGTCTTCGAGAGTGTGCCGTTGAAAAAGCAATTTTCCATTTTGAAACCAGCATTAATATTGTATAATATAACAGCTGATGTTAATGCGTATTTGTAGCAGAATGGAAAGCTAAAAGAAGCCCCGAAAAGAAAACGTATCGTTTTGTGAAACTACAACAAAAAATAACTCACAGGTTTCTTAACAAAAAATTGAAAACTTCTACAATTCGTAATTCGTTAATTTTTTATGAACGTGGCGTTTTCTCCGAGTTGTTCGTATTAAAATTAGTCACGTTCGGCCAGTAATCTGTATTTACTTTAAAGAATAACAAGGGAACGTGAAGCAAGCTAAGAATGTGTTCGAGTGCACGCGAATACGGACGACGTCGATGAGCGATAAACTTATAACTCCGAAACAAAATAATAGGAGAGAGAAGGGGAAAATCGGTTAGTTGGTTTTCTTTCGTTTAACTTTATTTTTCTTTATGCGCAATTAGTTAGAAATGTTTACTTTCACGATTAGGATTAAATTTTATATTTAGTTTACCAACGGGATTTGTATGTTCTTCAACTGACTATCTAAATATTTCTAGTGGTATTTATTTGACCTTGTGTAGAAGAAATCTTCTACTAGCGACACATTCTGTTGTTATCAAATGTTACTCTTTACACGCTACGTACGAATTCACATTCAATTCACTTCTCATTCACACGTTCGCAAAAACATAATCACAACATGGGTGCTTGCAACCGTTTGGTACAAAGTGTCTGCGAACCTTCTTTGTGGAGTAGTTTTATATTGTTGTGGATACTTCTGTTGTACATTTGAATAACCCCTCAATCAATTTCCGCTTTGCAAGCTTACTCAAAAGACACAAGCTTTTTAAGCCTCATTAAATTTGCAATTTAAAAAATTGAATCCCATCCTAAAGAATGTAGATTGTTATTGTAATCTAGGGTTTTTTTTAAGTAGTATTTTATCCCCTAGATTTGCCAGTCGAGATCTATCGACTCCGGCTACACAATTCTTCTAATTAATAGCGTATTGTATTTATTTACACTATTAGATTGTTGATAGTTTGAGAGCGTGGATATACTTATTTCTATAAATATATCACACTAGGTTCATTCGTTTATCTTTTTATAACCTTCTATCGAAAATAGAATCAGAATAACG
>JADAQX010000273.1:0-59222 GCA_015476325.1 Cardiosporidium cionae
ACTTGACACACACACTAATACTCTCGTTGAGCATTCTGGTTGTGTCAATCGTGTGTGAGTATCACACGGTTGCTATCTTTAAATCCTGTGCGCAGGTCTTGCGCTATCTTATTTTCGCTCCGTTACAAGTATAAAATAGGTTTCTTTCTTAATTAAACAGGTGCATCACAAGTACTTTCCTGCTGCATAAGAGATTCGATAAATTAACTAGCCGGCATCGAGCAACATGAATTTGTGAAACACGACTGAAATCCTTAGCATTTCACATGCAATAAATGCCTTGTTTACATGCAAACTTGCTGTCCTCCGAAATTTAACTTGAACAAATAATCTCTTCCTACCATGACATGTTATGGCTTATAAGACAATCACTATGTCTAGGATTTTTTGATGCTTTAATGTCGATTCTTTAATCTATTTTCATGACGCAGTTATACCGCTTTTACAAGTTTCTTTAGTTTCTGTTAAAATTTTAGTTGCAACGTAATCACAAAGATTACTTATACACTTTTGGGATCAATCTTTGTTTTATAAGTTCGTTTCCTTTTTTTTCTCGCGTTTCATTTCTTAGTAATCCTACCTCAGCTGACTGTTAGCAACATGAATCAAAATACAGTATGCTTCTCCCACTTTTGTTTCACCTATATATCGCAATTGTTTGTTTCAGTGCACAACAAAAATCCGAGTCATCCTGAGCAGCGCACGGCATGGCATCTTCAGGGCAAAGCTAGCTATTAACGAACAGTGCTAAAGTATTCCGCGTTGTAGCACCGTAGTAATCCGCTAAAGTGCAGACAGGCCAGTTTCGTGAATCACCCTGTTAAAGGATTATCTTCCACTGATTACATGCATGCATCACTTCAATCTGCTGGTTTGACATAATCATTCTTTTCTAAATTTTCGATGTGCTGGTAGCAGCTTTCTTTTATTTATTTTGCATGGATCGAAAATGTCGTCACTATCTGGTCTCGCTACTCGTACTGCCCGAACGAGAATTGTCAATCTGCTACGCATCCCTGTACCTGTACAAGCTTCTGTTCAGGACGTAAAATCTGCTGTAACTCAGCAGGTAGATGATAAATTGTCTTCATCATGCTTCACTAACATTTACACTGTTTGTGGCTGGAGTCGGACTTTGCGTAAGCAAGGAGGGGGAAAATTCTGTTTTATTTCTTTGAATGATGGTTCGAGCGTTGCGAATTTGCAAGTTATTGTCCATGACACTATCCCTAATTTCAGCGATCTACTGAAGCGTGCAGGGGTAGGGGCATCTCTACGTATTGTTGGTCAACTTGTTCCATCTCCTGCGGCGGGTCAATCGATGGAGTTAGTTTGCTCAGATCCCTCCGTTCATCACGTTACAGTTTATGGTGGAACTGATACTTCCAAATACCCTCTTTCGAAAAAGCATCATTCGAAAGAATTTTTAAGAGAAATAGCACATCTACGTCCGCGTTCTTCTCTCTTTGGGGCTGCTACCAGAGTTCGTTCTAACCTTGCTATTGCCATCCATCAGTTTTTCTATGATAACGGCTACCTTTATGTGCATACGCCAATCATTACGTGTTCTGATTGTGAAGGTGCCGGAGAAATGTTTCAAGTTTCTACTCTGTTACCAATTCAAAAGAATACTCTTTCTAGTGTACCAGTGTTAAAAAATCAAGAAATTGACTACAGTAAGGACTTTTTTGGTAAACCGGCTTTCTTGACCGTCTCAGGGCAGCTGGATGTCGAAGCATTTTGCTGTGGCCTTGCAGATGTATATACATTTGGACCAACCTTCAGAGCAGAAAATTCGCATACTTCTCGGCATCTTGCGGAATTTTGGATGGTGGAACCAGAAATTGCATTTGCTGATATTCACGATTGTATGGATTGTGCAGAAGCAATAGTAAAATTTTGTCTTAGCTGGCTTCTTAAGAATTGCCGAGGAGATTTAGAATGGTTTGATGCAAATCAACAAAACGGGCTTGTTGCTTTCTTACAGGAAATAAGTGAGATATCATTTGCACGAATTACCTATACTGAGGGTATTGAAATGCTGAAGCAGCATCAACATGAATTTGAAATAATTATCGAATGGGGGATGGATCTGACCAGTGAACTTGAAAAATATCTTTGCGAATCTATTTTCAAGAAGCCTGTTGTTGTTTTTGATTACCCTAAGGATTTGAAGTCGTTCTATATGCGACTGAATGATGATGGTAAAACTGTTGCAGCAATGGATTTGTTGGTTCCCAAGATTGGTGAGTTGGTTGGAGGCTCTCAAAGAGAAGAAAGATTGGATCATCTGGATGCAATGCTGGATGAGAAGAAGCTCAATAGTAAAGATTATTGGTGGTACAGAGAACTTCGGAAATATGGAAGTATTCCACATAGTGGTTTTGGACTAGGTTTTGAGAGATTTGTTATGCTTGCCACTGGCTTAGATAATATAAGGGATGTTATTCCTTTTCCAAGATATCCAGGTCATGCTGATTTTTAATTTATTTTTATGTTTGTTATCAAAAACTTTCCTTTTTTCTCCTTTTTAGATTACTCTTATTACTTGAATTTTTACTACACAATAGAAAAATATATACAGGAAGACAAATTCTTTTCTACTCATTCTTATTTTTTATTGTGTTAATTTCCTTGGCTATTTCTAAGTTCTAATTGCATTTTCCTAGCGAAACCTATTGTTCCATTTCCCCTAATTGACTTTAAAATGAGTTCCTATTATCCCACTGGATAAATTGCTATTTTCTAGTTGAATGAACTGCTAAGTGATGTCTGTATCGTTTTTGATAAATTTCATAGAAAAACTAAGCAGTAGCTGCTAGGCTCCATTTCAATCCTAAGCATATATTCAATAGGAATGTAAAATGCCCAAAGATACCCCCAAAATTCCTTATTGTATAGCTTTCCTGAGACGTTGCTTTTTGTAAATCTCATGAAAGATAATGCATGTAATCGCTAGTTAATGTTTCCTGTTTACTTGTCGAATAGTATCCCATTTTGTTGTGTTGTCATCTAGCTGGCACATGATTATGTAGAGTTACTATATAGCATCTCTAATTCTATGCCATTAAAGTGATCGATAGTTGTTTCGGTCAAAAATTTGTGAAAGAAATTGATATTCTGTTGGTTGAAGATTTTTGTGTAAACAAGTAATATTTTAGTCTGTTACTTGTAATTTGAATTACTTCCCCTTGTCTTGGAAAATTTTGAAACCTACTGCCCCCATTCACACATAATATCCGGGTATGCACAAAATACATCGGGATATCTAGCACTTCTTTTACAATTTTGATTAATTGGAACTGATTTGCGTATTGACCCAGTCTCCGAATTTCTTAATAAATGCAGTTGATGCAAAAAGGTAGTATTTGCGACTATTAGATGTAATTAATTAAAACTTAGCAATGGGGTGTTATAAGTATGCTAAAACTAAGGAGAAAACAAAACATTTTCCGTATATTTAAAAATGCAGTAACCACTAACATTCTGCATCTTTTCTTAATATACCACAATTATTTTTCGTTGTGCAGTGAGACAGCGGGAATATAAGGATGTGTGCATGTGAAGTAGGAGATGGGAAAGAAAATTGATGTTCCGTTGGCACAATACAAACTTTTTGCATTCATATTTTGACGAACTATTTACTGATCTAAGTAAAAAGCCCATTGAAAGCGCTAATATAAAACAACAATCAATTAGATTCCATTCCTGAGGTATTTAAAGAATACAGATGCAGCAACAAAACGATTTTACGGGGTTTGCCTGCGTATCCATAACATATTCTTTTTCGAAGAGCAAGGAATTGACGAAGAACCTATCCCCACAGCCTGAATCTACCTTTTTGCATGTACCAGACTGCTTGCTTTACGTTGAAATTTTAAAGTGGTATTATTTTTGACGAATGAAATATTGACTGAAAATTTTAAAAAGCTAGCATTTGTTTTGTTTGAATCTATACATAAAAGCAAGATCATTTGAGTGTATTCTAACGCTTTCCTTGCCCCCTGAGGAGCGCAGCTTCGTCCGGTACCAAATGAAAAATCATAGAAAGGGTGTTGCGAAATTGGCTGCACCATTGCGAGTGTTTCAATTGAAAAAAGAAGCAAAATGTCCGCATCAGCTACAGCATTCAACTAAATTTGTGTCTGATAACCATGAAAGAGCGATCGTAGCTTGAAGATTTGTGTTGTGCTGTCGAAAGTTAGCTAGTTTAACGTTCCCAAGGCTCTGAGGGTTTAAAACAAGAAAGTCACGCCACAATGAATGAATGGATGGATTATTCAGGGTTCCGTTAAATTCAACACAGCTTGTACCCCAACCACCGCGTGATAAGTGTTGTAAAGAAACACCTACGCGGAATCTTTATTTTACATATCTTCTTCCCGTTGTCTATAACCCAAATGAGAACGGAAAAGTTTATTCTTCCTCATTAACACCTTATCTTTTCTGCTTCCATACTTTGTTGAAAAAACCCGATGCAGCAACTGACTATATTTTTCTGCGGTTTATCTATCTTCCAGCTAAATCAGTAAGCTATATTTTACTCTGCATCTCCCCATCAGGTTCATCAATGTGTCCACTTCTATCGTAACCCCCAAGCAAAAATCAAGCAAAATGCGATTCGGTGTACTTCGTCAATCATATCGGTTAGTGATGGTCATTGTATAATTTTGTATATTTCTAATATTATTGAGAACACGAGGCATTCTCGTTCTTCTTGTTTTCTATTACTCTTCTTCCAAGAATATTCTTATTTTCTACACATTTGGACGAAAAGAAATTATATGAACCGTATTTGTATAAGTCAAATTATGGCAGCAGTATAATTTTGAGATATTCTGCCTTTGATTAGAAACTTCATATTTCGCGACAGTTGAAATTCTGCCTATTATGAGAGTTTTCAGAATAGTGAGTTTGACTGTGTAGTAAATCACACTTGCCTAATGACACTTGTACTTGACTCCTAACACAACGTATAGACCCGAGATATTGCTAAAAACCCCGAAATCGAATGATAGCACGGCTTTGAATAATTCTCCTTCCTTAGTACGATATGGCAAGCAGATGCACTTTCTTGACTTAGGAAATGATATATTTTCTTTTTTTGTAGGTTCGCCGTTCACCATTTTGGTGATAACTACAAGAGGGCTTATCATTGCTCTCCTGCTCTTATCTCTGCTGCCCTTCCGGTGGCTTACACCCGTTTGTACGTATTTCTTGATCAAAAGTTGCTTCTACCACCTATTGATTATTGCACTCAGTTTTTAATCGGCGTTCACTTTTGTTGTGCTTAGTGTAATTTTTATTTTGTCTTCTGCTAATTAGCTTATTGTTGCACGATCAATAATCGCTGTTGATTTTAATTGCGCAGGCATCCTCAAACTCTTCAATTGATTAACCGAAGTGCTATTAATTTGGCGTCATTGAGCTCTGTTATACACGAACTCGCCATGGCTGGAAAGTCCAGTGAGATCGCCTGTTTTGGTGAGTCATTGGCAGAACTCCTCACTGGTATTTCATCTCTTACGCGTGCCAATAAGAATACAAGAATCAGGTAGCGGGTCTTGCCGGACGCTTGTATTTTTATTTGCTATTGACTTTAAAATCACTCTTACTGCTTATAATATGAAACCTTTTTATTTTGTATTAATTTAGATTCTTCACCAATGGAATGGCTAATGAAATACGTGGAAGATTACCAATGTATGATGAAATTATTTCAACAGTACGTGCTGTTGGATGTTACGCAGAGGCTGTTTTTTGTGATATTTTACTGGTGACACGCCACATCGCTTCAAAAGAGAAGCAACAGCTTTCTGCTTTTTCGTTCTACTAGAGATAATTATACTAGGGCGGTGTGCTTATTTATTAAGATATCGTATATAGATTGGGACATTTTTGCATGCAGTAACTCCATGGTGCTATATTGGCTAGAGACTGCTCGTGATGTCTTGCAGGTCCGTATATCTGTTACGCTCACTCTCTTTATTGACTTTTGCTTTCGAGTGTTTTGTTTTAGTTTTGAGATATTTTTTGATTTTGTTACTACTTGTAAGACTTCACGAGCAGTCCCCACTTTCCTAATCAATCTCGTTTTGTAATGCCGTTCTGGTTTAGATTATGGTGTGTATAGTGCTAGTTTTTATTTAATTGCGCTTAGTTGGATGCTCAACAATAGTATTTTCCTTAAGCGGTGAAAGCAACATCCGGATCAACTTGGGTATCTTATCGCAAGAAAATTAATGCCCCTATATTTTTCGTTCTTCAATCGCAATGCTGCTACTATTCTGATGAAGAATTTTTCAATGTGAACGCTGATTGTTTCTCGTTTAAAGGATTCAATTTCTTTAAACAATGGGCTGTAGTGCTATTTAAGACAATCTACTTAGTAGTTGTAGTGTTTTTCCAACATACCTCAACAAATTTATCGGGTTGGAGGCTTTTTAAGCTTATCTATTGAAACCTTTATCTGCGATGCTGCAAAAAATGTTTGTCTATGCTCGAAATTTTCGAGGGAAAAGACTTTATTTTTATTCTTAATTGGTAGGAATATAATCTTATTTGATTTAATTACTTTACATTTTCTGTCGTAATTGAGAGATGAATGAGCAGTAGTTAGGTTGGTTTTCTAAGGTATTTGAAGCGCGCAATATATTCCTATCATGTACTGAAACTACTTTTCTTTGTATTGTTTTCTTCCCATGAAAGGACACTATATTTCCTTTGTAAATAACGAAAGCAATTCTCGTTGGATATTAACGGGACAATTAAATTTTATGAAATTTTCTCGGTGACTATTCCTATTTTATAACTTTTACTACTATCCGTAACATTTTTACTATCAGAAGCGTCCCCTTTGCTGGAAGTATTAGTCTACTCACTCTTATTCACCTAAAGCGAAGTTTGTCTCATTCTATTTGTGGCACATGACAATTCTCATAAGTAATTTATACTATTCTGCTTATTTGGTAACCTTTGAAATTGCATGCTCTGGTTTTTACCAAGACAATGGGAACTTACCAGTACGTTTATTTATCATAAAATCTATCTTCTGTGCTGGCATTGGCAATGTGTTTTACTTGAATTAATAAAGTAGTTTTGTACATCAAAAGCTGCTAATCAATTCAATTTATGTGCCAGTTATTATTTCCCTATTCATGGGCAACTCCTCAAAATCTTCATATGTAAAGATATGCTTGCACCTTGTAATTAACTGTGTGTGGAAAATTCTTTGGTGATCGCTGCGCGTGGCGATCTCCCTAGTAAGTCCACTCCTGCACAAAGTTTTTGACAGCAATTCCAGCATTTGCTTCAAAATTTTGCTATGCAATTGTATAAAAGAAAAAATGTTTGATAAGGATTAAAAAATCGCGCGTTGTAATATTGGAAAATGGAATAGGAAACAAGTAGATAATTCCAAAATAATTCTTGTACAGTGAAGGCGCTAAATTGGTTAGTGGCTATAGTTGTTAAAAGTTCATTTTCTAAAATCAATACTTTCGCCATAAAATGAATTTGGTACATGCTTTATCTTTGAAAATTGCTTTTTAAGTATCACGAAGATGCAAACCAATAGTTTCACTGTAAATTTGCCAAGAATATGGCTCACAGTGTTGGCATTATTTGGTTACTTATAAAGGGCTTAACTTTGTACAAATGACATTATTGTATCATGAACGACCATGAAAAGCTTTATGGTTGAGTAGAAGAATGGCAAGTACAATGGGATAGTTCTGCATGATAGTGTTGTGCACTTTCCAATTAGTGAAAAATGAAATTCGTCTGGAGTGTCTGTTGTCTTTTTGAGGCATGAAGGCAGCCCCTTATCTTCGATTATTTCTGCTACATCAAATGCAAAAATCACTTACTTTCACGTCACAACTTATTCGGTCAATCCAGTATTTGTGCTCGAAGCTAGTCGCTGATTATTTCCTCTCCAAACTCAATTTAGTTGGCATATCTACGAACATCAAGTAAATATTTCTTGGTAACCCAGACCTACTAAGTCTTTATTGTTTGTAATAGAGGATCACATGGTTTTAATGATTGTCATTGCTAGACTCCGTAATAATTAACTTGAGTGCTAATTTTTTTTATTCGAAGCTGCCTAAGCTTCTTGTTGCATTTTTCTTCTTTTTAATTTTTCGCGTTTAGCATTCACAAGCGTTTCAATATGTAGTTTAGGGGAAAGTTTTCTGTAGTGTTTTCAGCTGTGCCCCCCCCCCCTCCCCCCCACCGTTACTGTTGCGTCTATTTACGAAAACGGGCTGTCTCGAGCTATGTTGCAATGTTTACTTTACTTAGACTCCCCTGCCTCCAACCCCCAGATGATATTGCTTACATATATACCGGGATGAGAGCCCGATAGCACACGTCTTTGGCTGCATTTCTAATTCCTTCTTTTGAATCCACCCGTTTTGAAATCCTCTCAACCTCTGCTTGGAAGCACACTGTTGCATGTATGGTAGTTTCAATATTTTTGTAGCCTCACTTGTGTGTTTTTCTTGGAATTGCTTCTTACAATTACTTTTTTACCGTTTCGCGTACTAGACATGGAGAAGGCGATTCATGATCGCTTGAAATCTCTTGAAACTTTGACAGAAGCATCTGTTTCTGCAAAGAGTAATGATGAAGACAACAGAGGGCCCGTTACAAAAGAAATCTGCGTTGATTCTATCGAGGAATTGATTTTAGATGGACGTAAAATACGTGAAATTACACCAAAGGATGCACAACTTCTCCAAACATTCAAAAACCTTTCCAAGTTGACTTGTAATCGAACGAGTTTACTCTCCATTGGTGGATTCCTTACCATGAGCTCTATTAAGTTTTTGGAATTAACTGATAATCATTTGCACGAGGGGCTTGAATCTCTTGCTGCTGCGTTTCCTAATCTTAAACGGCTTGAACTAGGCGGAAACTATTTCAAGACATTAGCAGATATAAAACCGCTGGTATGTTTATGTTATTTCTCCTTTACAAGTAAACTGCGCTGTTTACGTGTAAAATAATTTTGAAGATTTTATAAGTTACTATTTGAAATGAATTCAGTACTCTACTTCTTGCAGCTTCCTTATTCGATCATAGGCTCGGTTTGGCACCATTCTTAAAATCCCAAACTCTAATTCCCCATGTTTTCTTTGTATTTTTTATTTTACAATAATAGAGCGCAAAGAGAAAGTGGTAAATTGTGTAATAATTTCTCAGGATTGTTTCTGTTGAATTTGTTTTGTATCAGCATGTCCTCTCCGACTTAGAATGGTTAGGACTGGAAATGAATCCAATTGCAGAGACACCGAATTATCGAGAATCTGTTTTCGAATGCTTGCCAAAGCTCCAAATTCTCGACAGAATTGATCGTCAAGGAGTTGAATTTGACGATGAGTATTACGACGAAGGTAAAGTGGCTTCATTTATGTAACGCCTACAAAGGAATGTGTAAGTGAAAATATTTTGCTTTTGATAGTACCACTTTCGTAGTGTTATATTTGCTTATAGAATTCTGTATTTTTCTCAGATATGGATGATGAGGATGCAGAGGGTGACATTACTCTGAAAAACTTCTATGAGAAAGATTATGAGGATAAGGATGACGATGAAGATGATGGCGATTTCGAGCCTGGAGAAGATGAAGATGATGAAGTAATTGAAGGTATGGCTAATATGCCATTGCTACCTCTTTTGATTGCATGCTTCACAATTACTGTTCTATTTTTATACAGGCTCAAGTGGTGATTCTGACGATGGCGGCATTAAGCAGTGTGATTTGTCGGATGATGATACGCAGTAGATCGTATTTCAATGCCCACAATTTGCACCATTGCTATTACATTTGATATTCCAGTTAGATGAATAAATTTTTTTATCTATCTTTCCCGTCGTCACATGAGCAATGTATGTCTAACACCCCTCTCAGTAAAAGGATTGCATATTCAGAAACAGTGTACAACTTGAGTCACAAGACGAAACTGCCATTTTCAATATTCTTGATTTCCTGTATCTGCTGCAGCTTAAAAATAATTTTGTGTCATGATTTAGGTATCTGGCTGCAAGTAGAATGCGCTGGTTTTTATTGTGAATTGAGATGTATTTTTTCCAAAAAATGCTCTCTTATACTGCTATGTAGAAAGAATATATTCTATAAAGATTTAAATGCTTCTCTATATTTTGCTGATCTTCACATCTTTTGACATACTAGTGAATTTTACAAAAATGAAGAAAGTGAGATCAAAGGATAGATATGCTTATATTTTGATAAACGAATACCATACGTTCTCCCTGGTTAATTCGGACTGTACGAATGATTTTTCTTCATGAATAAAATATGTCAACTCATGTTTTCACGGGTCTTTTTTGTAAAGCGTCCCTAAACTAATGTATTGAGTTAAGATTGAGAAACCTCGATGTTTCTCATTCGTGAAATTATATACTCACTAGAAAACGGAATTTAACGTAGTATCGCAAGGGCTGATGCAACCAAAAAAAACAGAAAAGAAGTCTTTTCTTGTTAGAGTCAATTTACAACTATTAAAAAACTACGGTAGCATGGCATATTCTGAAAAAACTATGCTATTTTAGCAAGCATGAATGTCACGAAAAATAAAATCAAATCCTATGTTGATAAGATCCGGCCTTTGTGACATAACGAATCCACTTAATTGGTTTGTAATTCGCTTTTTCTTGCACTCTTAAAAATCGAACAGTCAACCCAGACGACATAAACATGGGAACCTTGAAAGACATTGAAATGGGTGGTCTGGACCACTTTCGCTTCTGCATGCTTGGAACAAGATCTGCCTCGGCAATTAGGGAGCATTCTGATTCACCAGGGAATCGTTTAATTCTCCAAATTAGCATATGCTTACTGGTCTCATATCTTGCTTTTCCAAGTGTTTGCGTCGTCACATTAACTTTTGCGGAATGTTCTGGTAGAGGTATTTGAATGACTATGTTACACGCAACCAGCACTCGTGAAAAAGTGGATTTGAGCAGGAGTGACACGTCTAGTTTGGTACGTCCCTTTTCTTGTAAAACAGGAAATATCTTGAAAGGCAAGTTTATATTTTCTGTTGTGCGGTAAGTCATCAATTCAAAGTGTCCATCAGGGGGAATGAAGGTAATAGTACGCTCCAAGTCAAAGGCAGATAGACGAACGCATTGATGAAATCTGCAATCATCAAGGGCAATTGAGCGAGTTGTGTTCGCGCGAGTTTCTCCCTGGCGGGTACCTTCTGCTATTGGTTTCGTTTTATTGATAATTAACTTATCATTCATCCCAAATTTGCATTCAGGCATACCAGAAAGCATTGATTTTACCATTATTTGCCCAGTAACGTCAGCACGCAAAAGTTGCCCGCCTTGCGAAACTAACATGTTTACTTGCTCTACTACATCAATATAAATTTCGTTTTTGCGATACTTAATACCTTCCGCTCTCCAAGAGCAGCTACCAGTTGCTTGAACAGTAATCTTTTTAAGAATTGCTTCATCATTCAAATCTTCCTTCATCCGCTCCCCTTGAGTGATATAGCGCTTGAGAACATCCAATTCCAATATTTGCGGGTAGCCCCCATCAACAATTTCATCCAGTAACTCATAAACCAGTACAAAATTTTTTCGAACTATATTATCCGTAAGTTTTCCGCCAAAATATGAAGACAGCAATTCCGAAAATTTATAAAGCACTTTCACAATTAACGTAAAATTCGCATTTTCTCGAGTTGAGGCGACGAAGATGACGCTACCCACCACAATATGCACGAAATGTGAACTTCCGATAGACCGAATTGGCTTGTCAGACAATTCCTTAGTCAGCACAACACTCTGCGCAAACAGTAGCCCATCCACTCGGGCAGTATCACCTTTGTATGTTCTTCCTATTAGTACTTCTCCACCCATAGACACAAGCAGTACCGCATCAATCATCTTTAGAAAATGTGGTAAAACAATTAGGAGTCCGTCTATTTTAGAACCACGAACTTAACAAGCGATAAACGAAATTCAATTTCCTGAGATACATGAAAACACCAGTACGGCATGAAATACGTTTCTTACTATGTTTAAAAATGTCACGAGCGAAGAGAATGGACACAATACAGAAGAATGAAAACAGAAAAACTTCAAACAAGATGATTGGGATGTAAATGCTAAAAGGCTGCAAAACTAGCGCAAATACAAAAATAGCTTAAAGAAATCGATATATATTGATACACTTTACAAGATCGTGGAATGACTACAACGTCTACACGTACGTTGCGATAAGAGATGCACTTGCGGCATTAATTGATAATAAACATATCCACGCTCGCCGAAGGAAGAGGCGAGAGGGGGAAATGGTTCCAATTGCGGGTATGCACCACAAACTACAACGAATGACAAAAAGAAATGACGAAGGAATGAATGACAAGATTTCTTCAATGGCAATCAAGATTCATAGGGGTGCACTTGTTTCAACACTGGGTAGTGTTAGTGCGGGTAGCGAGTTTGGTTTCCAACTACCAGCATAGCTCAATTAGCGATCCTCAAGCAACAGCAATTCTTCAAGTTATCTAAAGTGATTGACTGGATGACTCATTTATAGGGGCCTGCCTATATTTGCAGATTAGTTCCTGAAAAATTGTCATATACGTTAGAGTGTAACTGCGAACACAAACAATTTGCACATAGATGGGGGGTAAAGTCCTGGGTGATAATTGAAAATAATTCGTACCTCACTAGTGCAGCAAGGGCATATTCTTGGCACAGGAAAAGCAAGGCAGCAAAACTGATCCAGCCCCACTCGATTATACGCATGCAGCGTACGGAGGTGAGAGATTAAATCCCCTTGTAACTTGACTACAACGTTCACAAACTCAAGCCTTGGCAACCCCTACATCCGTCGAGTCATCTTGCCTTTATTGAGTAGTATTAAAACAAGCACAAAACTTAGGATTCGTATGTGCGTAGCAGTTTCCTCAGCTAATTCCACAGCAAATAGTATTCTTTAGTATTTTATCAACCAATCTGCTAAGAGTATTGCACTTTCAAATATTTTAAGTTCTGAAAGTTATTACAAACTGTAGTGAGCATTAATTTTAGATTTTCAAGCTGCTTACGCGAACGAGAGTTTTTTCTTTGCATCTTCATTCTGGAATTATGGGTAATGGAGTAACAAAAAGTTTTGAAATGCGTTCGTTGTTGTAAACACGCACAGTCAAATTTTTAGCCTAGCATTAATATTATGTTATTTTCCGTAATGTAATTGCTAAACCAGACACACACACACAGATGCTGAGCTATTTCAGTATGCTCACTTATGTTTTGTTTCAGATATTGGCAGCAAAGTTACAATTTGAAGTTTACTTGGTACTTCAAATAATTTTTTTTTTTAATGTGAGAACTTAAGTATAGTACTCCATCGAATGAATCTTACTTGAGTGTTTCCATCACAGCGCTTCAACACTTTTCAAGCTCTGATAGGAACTTGGTCAAGGTAAAAATATTAGAGAAATAGATGGGAATTTAAGTCAGTAGCAAGAACAGCCCCTTATCAAGTCCTCAAAAGATAATGATCATTCAGATTTATGA
Organism: Cardiosporidium cionae; assembly: GCA_015476325.1. Taxonomy (NCBI): domain Eukaryota; phylum Apicomplexa; class Aconoidasida; order Nephromycida; genus Cardiosporidium; species Cardiosporidium cionae. The sequence continues at coordinate 13,567 of JADAQX010000273.1, forward strand.
CCAGAGTAGGCAGCAAAAGAGAAAGGATAATCGACAAACAAAGCTACAAAATTTGACAACTATCACGTAGAGACCGCAAGCCAATGTTACTTTTTTCAACGTGTGTGTGCCCCACGTTGGCTGTATCACCTCTCCAAGGGTTAATATTCCTGATAAAAAGATGTGCATTTAAAATGTGCTTTACCTTTCTCATTTCAATGCAATTATGTGAGAGTTACCGCAGCTACAATGCTGACCACGACTTAAGTGTTTTAAGCATGCATAATTTGGTGAAATAATGGCCGGTAGAATAGGAAAATGAAATAGTAAAAATTTTGCTCAATCTTTGAGTCCCACTAAATCATACGCAAATTTGCTCTGCTGATTTATTGTTATATTTTTAACAATTCAGTTGTCTTCTTTCTCAAATTCTGACTTTAAAAATCGATATCGTTTGCTCTGATGCCACTTTTTAAATAGCTGTAGAATATGTATGCTAGAAAAAAGTTAATTTTTTAAAATTTTTTTGCTTCAAATCCTCCTTGTGTTAAAATAATTGGTTTTTTCAGAATAATATGATCGCGTTCAAGTAAAAATTGACGCTATACCTATTGACTACTCCAGCAAGACTACGAAAGTGACTTACCAACATGACTGTTACCATTCATATCATATACCACCCCACCTAGCTGCATTCTAGCCATACCGGCTTGTATTTTCTTGCTGTTTTGTACTGTTAAAGAAAGTAAATGACATGGTTGGGTCATATTGATAGAATTAAATTTGATTGAAAAAAGTTTGTTCTAACCCAATAACCATAGATAAAGAGTATTGCTGCTGCAAAAAGAAAAAAACTGAGACAATATCTTCACCAAGATCCCGTCAATAATCTACTGAATTTCAAAAATAGTTTTTAGTCGCATTTGAGGGGATGATACATACAAGCCGCTGTATTTATGGCTTTGTTTAATATATGTATGCCGTTGCTTTTTATTTGAGGCAAATAGTTGCATAGCAGCATTGAAGATCGGTGTTATCACAAAGCGCAAATACGAACGCGTTCAAACTATGCATGTTTAAGACAAATTTATTCTTATAAGAAATAGGTGAGATCTGCAAAACGGCATTTCTTGGTAAATCTGTAAATCTACTCCTATGGAAAATTTCCCAAGCTACAATAAATGCTAAATTTGTATTGGGTGGAGCCACCGAGTAGGAACACAATTTATGATAAAAAAATACTTCTATTCAAAATTGTCCGAAAATTGCGTAACCTTGCAAGTAGGTCACAGCAATGAATAAGTCGGGTAATTTATTTAAGTGAAAATTCTGTAAAATAGGTTGCTAGCTACGCAGATATGCAGTATTCATATTTTGTCCTGATACTTAAGGCTTTGATAGAAGAAACACAAATTCAGTACACGAGCTTTATTACTCTGCCAAGAAATGAATTATTCCATATATTTTTCTACCTCACATGTAACTTGGGGTTTTTATGTTATTTGCTTTTTTAAAAGAGAAATTTGCAAATACTAACTATTTCTTATTTCTTGCAGGCTAACCTTAGTGACTTTTTGCATATTTTTTGGATATTCTCCATTTTTCTACCCACTTAATATAAAGTATAAAAAAATTTTCCAGGCGTTTCAAATTATTATTTTAACAAATTATATCGCTTGTTATAGCGTACCAGAGCGTTTCTGCATTTATGTAAGTAGTACCTACAAAATGATTATTAGGTAGTACTATTATAAATTATTTTACTTCCAAAATTTTTAACATGCTGCTGTATACTAGTTTGCTGGACCTAATTATAACCTCATCAAATTAGTATTTTATTTACAGTCCACTTTGCGTATGAAAAATTCATATAGTAATAATATATAATTAAAATTTCCCAAGATATGCGTTTTGGTTTGTTACAGGCTATAATTTTTTCAACAAGTTCTACTGCTTCTTTCTTGGTCTCACAGTGTCATATATCTCTCCCAGCTAATCCAAGTCATATTCGAAAGCGCATCTTTAGCATTCCCTCCCATAAAACCCGCTTTCCAAGCCTAAACACAAATATCTCGATGAACTTTTCGTTCGGCATAGAGGCATTCCAACCATGCCTCACTTCACACTAAACCGCAAGAAGTTACATTTCGTTGCGAAATATATGTCATCGTTTGGTTGGTCCGTTCAGCATTATTGTTTGCCTCATCGCATCGCTCAGCCTATCACTTGTTTGATCACTTCGCATAAATTGCATTCAGTATTAAAATTTATCATCGTTTACTGCAAGCCTTCCTTCGTTCATTACTCGCCGAATTGAAAGAATCCTATCACGTTGCACCGTTTCGAACTGTTTTCTCATTGCCCATTATTGCAATCATATATTTGTGTCCATGACGCAACAATAGCAGTTGCTTAAAACAAACAGCAATGCCTCTCAGTAAAAATGATGCAACTTTACTGCTGTTATTACATCATGAATGCAAAACGTATATATTTGACTCCCGGCAAGATTTACTAACAATATGTCTTAGTCGGCCAGAAAGCGCCCTGGAAAAATGATGGACAGCTTCGACCCTACCCGAAGCTATTCGGATAAATGTTCATTCTCATGAACAGTACTAATAGATATTTGACTTTATGGATGCTATTTATGAGATAGATATGTTAGTTAAGCAGATGTATCAATAATATTTTCGTGGCTGCTGCATTCTATTTTGCGCCCACTCAATTGTATTATGAATACTCGACTGCTTTTCTATTATCCATCTCGGATGTTTTTATACATAGACGCTTTTTATTCATAGATGTTTTTTATACTTGGATGTTTTTTGTTTATAGTTTTTTTTATCTTGTTTTTTTTGTATTATTTTTTCAATAAAGTTCAATAAATGAATTAATTTTATTTTACTGCTGAAAGAATATTTTCTAGTTTGTAAGTGTGTTTTGCACCATAAAATTTAATTAAAAGGTAAATTATTTTTAAATGCTTTTTTTACATTCTCTAATAAATATTCGAAATATTTTTGTATGCGGCACACTACTTTAAAACTAGTGTAAATATTTTTTCGCGGTTATTTTTTGTAAGTTTTTTTTGGTTTATCGCATGGTTCAATACTAAAATATTTTTTTAATTTTAGTATTTTTTAAGTTTGTTGTCGAGTATAAAATGGGTGATTTTCTTATCATTTTTAGCTTTTATATTTTTTTGCTATCTTAATACTGGAAAAAGCATTAAATCTAATTAGTAGTTATTGTTTTGGTAATGTCTGTTTGGTCTTGCGCAATTTGCTACATAATTAGGATATTTTACAATTTAAAGCCACAATTAATTGTTTTTCACAGCCAAGCTATTAATTAGTTGAAATAAAGATATGTAAATAAATACTGAAACTAATATGTAAATAAATACTGAAACTGACACCAAAACTCATATAAGAGCCACCGCTTTTATATGTATAATACTATGTATTAAATAGCAAAACCTAAGCAAATAAAAATGAAAACAGAGCACTACTATATACTACTTTGAAAAAATTCGGAAAGCTGACAGATAAAAAAATATAATTGTGTTTTCAATAACAAGAAATTTTTTAACATTTAAAAATTGACAAAATATGTTATCATTTTCTAATTTTTGCTTAATCATAAATATGAAATTGTTGAATGTACGTTTTATAATTTCAAACTTTGTAGAGGGCCATGCTTTTGTAGCAGTGTTTGATAGTACATTTTTGTGATTTTACAAGTAAGTAAATATTAATGCTGGTCATCATCATTCATCTACCCGTGTATATTATTGAAATACTTTGCAGGTTTGCTAAGAAGAAAGTTTCTAATACTAACCTTGCTACTTTTCAAAATTTATCAACTATCTTAAGCAGACAATTTTTATACTATAAGTAGCCTATAATACATAAGTATTATAAATACTTTAATAAATTGCACCGCATAAAGCGTCGGACAATAAAAATGTTTTGCTTTAAATTACTACGTCGTAGGATACTTTAGCTGCTTGCAAAAAGTAAGTTTTACATTTCACTAGCTTTTTATATGTTGCAATCAAGCATTTCTTGTGAAAAGCTTTACATTCGGAATTGCGGTTCACATAAATAGCACTGCACCGGTTGTTGTGCGTTAGTAAAATGGTGCTGTATGGAAATACTTCACCCTACTGCCATATTCTCCATTTCAATGTGTAACTCTAAATATACAAAATTTTGTAGTCACTTTTTTATATATTGCAACAAGGGAGTTTATTTCTCCCACTGGCAATATACACTGCGTTTTTTGTATAAAATAGAAGTTTAGTGTTATTTTTTGTGAATGCACATTTAATGGGATATTTCAGTTATAGGAATAAAACTTTTTATTTCATTTTTTGGGACTTTTTATTATAATAAGTATCAAATTTCTAAAATTAAATTTAATGGTAATATTATATAAACGCATAGCGGAGCTGCAGATATCTAATAAATAAAAAGCACGATTCAATACGCCTGCATTTACCAAAAATTTATCGTATCTTTCATCATCATAATTTGAATGGAATCAACTTAGATATATATTTCTGGGTTACTCCTGCTTGATCCCAAAGTATCATATTCAACTGGTAAAAAAAGCATTGAATTTTGTATATGCAGCTCAAACTAGAAAAATGTAGAGTACGTGTAAAAGATATTTATATAAAATGCAATCTGATATAAAAACCGCTAATTTGATTGCACACGGTTTATTTTATTTTTATGTTGTCAGTCATAACAATAGACTACGCATAAAGAAATGGAGCAAAAACGGATTTGAGAGGGGCTCTGCTCGGGTATGTATTTTGGTTACACAATTACGGTAGTGCAAAAACTGCATAGCTGCTCTCTAAAAGTAGCAACTCATCCACTGAGAGATCAGGGCAACTTAACAATTGAACGGAACGCAGCAGAATCAAAGATTGAATGGGTTGGTACAAACAAAATATGAGTGAACAGCTATCTACATTTATAAAAATACTCTTCTGTAGACAAGAATGAAGACTCTTATCTTTTTAAAAATATCAACGTGTTTATTCTTTCAATTGTCAGACGTTATTTCTGACCTTTGTTTTACGTAGCGCTGTATAAGTTGATACTGTTGTGCAAAAAACAGGAATATTCCTCTATCTTTTTTTTCGCACTGAACTATGCTTGCCAATCTTTGTATTGAGGCACTAAATGAACCACCAATGAGTTCGATGAATTGTGGTATTGGCATAGAAGACGGTTTTCTATTAAATGAGCCTCTTCATCTAAATCCGGGAACCAGTGTTGTCCTATCGATTTGTCTTGCTTTCGTTTTTCTTGCCACTTCGTTGATTTGGAAAATTCCAAAATTTCGCAGTTTTTATCGACGTTACGATGTTTTACGTCTTAGGAAAGTGTTGTCCTCCAATGTCAAATTATTAATTAGGGAGATTCTTAGCATGCTACTTAGTTGCATTCTCTCCTCGGTTCTTTTGCTTTCAGTAATTGCGTTTCATGAAATTGCAAAAAATGATAGTTCAGATCTCTGTTCTCAAACATCTTCATATTTTTATCTTAAAGTGTTACGTACCTTTCTTTTCATTGTTGGATGTGATACAAATTTTTTTGGCTACTCTAGACGGGAATTCTTTTTAATTTTTTCATTTTTGATTTCTTTCTATGGAAGTTGTATTATTGCAAAACTCTATAAATTTCTTGTAAAACCTGAAAACACCCTCAACAAATCCGTTCGTATGGCTCTACTGAATACTGTAAATTATAAAATTGGTATTATTGCTCCGGTTACAGAAGAGTTTGTATTTCGTGGGTGTATTTTAGCTTTGTTGGCTTACTCTGGATTTTCTTTTTTTGTTATGTTGGTACTAAATGCCATTCTATTTTCTCTTGCGCATACTCGTCATATGTTAATACGAGAAGCGGGAAGTGGAAATTATTGTTTTTGTCAACCGCCTCTTCGGCTTTTTTGTTCTACCGTTGTGTTGAGTCTGCTAAACTCGTTTTTTTTTCTGCGGACAGGTAGTATATTCATTCCATGCCTAGTTCATTCCATATGCAATATACTCCCTCTCCCCAATGTAAGCTTATTCAAAAATAAGCATGGGCTCTTGTGGCCTGCAAATGTTAAGTGCTTTCTATTTCATACTTTTTCAGTTCCTCTGTTTTTATACTTTGCTCGATCACTGACTGGTGGATTCAACAGTCCATATTATTTTCTTTTTCCTGATTAGGCAAATTGAAACAGCACAATTACGCATAGTAATCATACTGTAAAGGTATTTGTTAATGCGCAGAAAAGAATTGTTCATTTCGACTAAAGAACTTGTTATTTTCGAAAATCAAGCGATGTACTGACTAACCTGAGATCAAGGGATATGCTCAGAGATATACGTAACCAGATATATTGAAGCCGTAGATTGTTCCGATGATAAAAATGCATGTAAATGAATTTCTATGACATAACAGGATAAAAAGTTGGTCATACTCCAGTGCAGAAATCGATAAAATGATTCATTTTTTTAATTATCGTAACAGGATTGCCTCTTTGGATCTTAAATCGTTGAAAAGGTTTGAAAATCACACCTATTTGAGGCATTCCAAAATATCTACCTTCATGCAGTGTGCAATGGACGACTGTTTTAAAAGCCTTACTATCGGCATGCCAAAAGCATTTCTCAAAATGAAGAACTGATATCAAGTGACATAACTTCATTGCAATAATACATATGTCAAAGCGCAGCTTCTCACTAAAAGAAAGTAAGAAAAGAGTAAAAATTATAACAAGCCTAAATATTTTTTATCTCGTGCGATTTCAAGAGTATACTGTTTTGTATCAATTTTCAATTGGACGGACGCATTATTTAAGTTGTATGAAAACAAGTTATCATCTTTTGGTATAAAATAATACAAGTCAGCGGAATACTTGCATTTCTCTTCTTTTTGCATAGTATAAATGTAGTAGCGAATGTTCACATTTATATTAATTTGTGATATATAGAATGCGCACCAATTCGAGGCGCTTACAGCAAGTATCCATCTGACAATAATCCTGTACTGCTTGTTTTCCAGTATTCAATAAAATCACCCTCACAGTAGTAAACATCTTTGAAGAGAGTAAAGAAAGCAGCAGCTTGCTCCATGGTTATTTGTTGTACCGATTTGATCCCAATTAACACATAAGCGGTAAAAAAGATTTTGTGGATGACTTCAGCCTTTTGCAGTAATGAAAACCATTTTCCTAATTGGTAAGCCATTGTAGCTCTATAAAAATCCATCTGCTTTCTCCTGCAGCTTCTTAAAGTGTTGGAATATGTCTTTCCAGCCTCCGCAATTTCCTTAAAATAGTATAACGTGAAGATAGCAAAATAATGCTGCTTCACCACTGTAAGCTATTTCTTCCAATTGCCAATGCACATCCCTGTCGAAAAAAGATAAAGAAGTTTTCTTTAGTAAAAAATAGTGGGAGTAAACCTTACAATAGCAGCAAGATTATAGAGAAAAGCACAGCTATAACTTTAGTGCTAAATAACATTGCCGTTGAATTAAAAGGCTTGGTTTTGAACTGAAATTTAGCAATCAAATAGGGTTACTGCTTACAGAATGTCGGCACATGAAACAGCGAAACTCTGGAAGGTCTTCAAGGTTTCCATTATCAGCAGTGCTTACACGTTCGATTTCAGCAGCCTATCAAAAAACGTAAAAGTTATCATCAATTAATACCAAACATACAAAAAAGTAAATGTAGCAGCTTCTTATGTACCAAATAAGGATGATTATAGGCATACAACGCAAATAATTTTGTAGGATAAGCACAGCTTACACAAATAAAATATATCTTACTGGGGGGTTTCTAAAACAGAAGGGACAAACGGTATGCCGCTTTTTTGTGTTGCGATTGACTACATCTAGAACCTGAACAGGCCATTGTGTAACCTCTTGTAGAGACGTTTAATTTAAGTTTAACAAATATGAAACAAAATGCCATCTCAAAAGATCCAAAACATACCTGAAAATTACAGTATGGGCACCTATGCGGGTTAGCAGATAAATCCCCTTTTTGTGGTATATAAAGCACTTCAGAGCAGCCACTACTGAAGCGACTACAGACCTGAAGAATTAATAAACCATAAGAAATTTATTCTGGTTGAAACAAATGAAATTCAATCTCTTTACCAACGAATTATTTTTTCTTAATAGGAATGAAATTTTATTCCTACTAGGATAAAATATGTTAACAAAATAGTACACACACATGAGCATCTGGTAGGACGAACCAAGAATCGATTTTCCGCAATGCGTAGAGTGTCTATAACCATGGGAAAAAAAATAGTTATTATAAAAAAAAAAACAGTTTATAGTATAGCAACCGCCAACATGTGCAAATGCATAGTTTTAATCGTATAATCAAAACTGAGACCAGTAAAATTCATCATTCCCCAGAAAAATTTTTTTTTTTTAGCAATCCCTACCACCACACTAAGCACAGATTAATGATGAAATGGCATACCCGTAGCACCACGATAACTTCTTCCCCTAATTAAAAATTATATAAAGATAATTTTACGTATAAACTGGGGATTAAAAAATTACTCCCTGATCATCTCCAAAAAGAAATAGATTATTTATATTAACGGATGAACGTTGGCACCTACAAAATCTACACTATAAATGGATAGAACAGAGCGAGTACGATCCCATTTACTCAAAATTATGCCTTATTTAGTCTTAGATATAAGCAAATACAAACTCCTCTAAAGACACTACATTAGTAAATGTCACAGAAAGTAAGAGGCTCTGGTAAACGCATTTTATTAACACTTTAACTCGAGGAGAATACAACAATTATTCATATCACTCCAATCATAGATTACCGAGAGGTTCTATTGGATGGCACCTCTGTTAAACTAGTTCTCCCTACTAACCCATCGGAAACCTGCAGAGATTTAGAGAAATTAAACCCAGTAACAAGAGATTTTTTATAATCCTTACAAGAGAATGGAGAGAAGCACTACTGTCCATACAAACTATGACGCTCGTTCAGCAACAAACTTTACAATGAAAAAAGGAAAACCTTCATGTCCATCAAAGCGTTACATTTGCCGCAAAGCGAAAATCCCTTTGCTACAATTTTTCCATTATGACCAACGGTATTGCCTATAGTATCGAATTCTCGATGCATTTCCTCATCCAAAAAGTAGATATTGTCACGTGTCATTCGAAATACACGATGCATCTCATTGACATGAGAAGAAATAATTGTTTCCTTAAAAAACAGAATTGCATAGAAATTCATAGCAGGCAATACGAAAAATGAGGAGAAAGAATCTTACCCTAATGCTTTTAATTGGGTAAGTCTACTTATCTTCTTTTTTTTATTTTATCTTACCTTGGACACCTTTCCATTAGCAACATTACACATATCCGACTCCATGCGAGAACGTAATGCAGGCTTCAAAAAAATAAACAAAAATTTTGTGACTAATATTTGATAAAGAAAATTTTATTAGGGAGCTTGATTAAAAGTATTTCATGATTATATTCAAAAAAGGCATTCTTTTCCGTGGATACTCTTGCTCATTCATTCTTTATGCGTTTGCATCACAAACTATACAATTCAAATGAAAGAAGCGAATAAGAAACATTTTTTTTTTCACAAGTCCGCTTGAAATCAATACAAAAAAATAGTAACACTAAAAAAAGGCTTTCCAGAAGAATTTATGGAGCCTTTCATTCTCAATGCAACTTCCCGTCTAACATTACCTGTGATAAATCCATTCCTGTCCTTTTTTGGAGTGCTTTGAATCCCTGAGAAAACGGTAGAACAATAAAATATATGCACTACATATTGATTCATGTTACACTGTTAAATAACATTTTCATCTTTATATCTCTTAAAAATGATTCCACATACTGCATGGTATTCATCATTTCTACTTGACGTACTTTTACAAGGGCCACACCTAATTTGGTGGGAAAAAATCGAGATCGCTCATCTTTCCAGACATATTTTCGTTCCTTCAAAAAAGAATTTTGTAGCGTTTCAACTACATTCATAAGTGTACGGTTCCTTTAAATTTTCTCTACACACATTCCATATCTATGAGAAGAAAGAGTATATGTGATTTTCTCTAGTATACTGTACCTCTATGGTATGAATATGCTCATGCATGGTAGCGTCTGTTCCAATACCATTCTGAAAGCCAAGAAAAGCATGGATGCGTTAAAACCTTATCTACTACTAAATATAAAGGAGCATGGAACGACAGTAGCATACCCAGGCAATACCCCGCTTTGAGTGTATACATATCCATGAATAAAAATATTTCTAGGTTTCCAAACTAAGCTTCGTAAGCTGCAAAGAGGAATAATACTTTGTCTTACCTTATGCATTTTATCAATGAGACCCTCCTCAGAAAGAGGTTCTGGTGGATCTGTGTGACCTTCCTGTGAAGATAAGACATGTAACTTTCCTTTAAAAAAATTCATAATGCGTCAAAAATGAAGACATACCACGCACTGCGTTTCTCTCCCCTATTAAAAGTTTGGTTTGAAGTTTTCAAAAAAAAAATTTAAAGCCTTGTACGTTTATGTTTACCACAAAATTTATAGAGGATGGCTGCAACATATCATTCACAATAAATTTTGGAAGTTGCCGACCAGTCCTACAAAATTCCACAAGGCAGAGATATTTTTGCTTCACGCATTGCTAACTATTAGACTATAAACTAAACTATCGAAACTCTAAAGGAGGAGAGTATAGAGGCAGAAAAGCATCTTAAATACATCTTTTTGGTGAATAGTACTCCTTTTTAAAAGTCCTTATGAACGCATGCCGTATTTCCTCCATAAAGTATGCAGGGTATGCAGAAAATGTATTAGCTAGAAGGAGAAATGGCGATTACCATTTTTCATAGGGAAAAACATTCAGCCAATTCTTTTTTACAACAATCAATCCAGTCGTATGAAATATTTCACCTAAAATTAAGAACATAGAGAGCGGCATAAGATTCATTTATCCTTGTGAATTTTATGTGAAAAGAAATATGAACACTGTAGAATCCATATAGACTTGAGTAGATCAAAGACAAAACAGTACGAAACTATCCTAGTCCAAAACGGTCCACCTGCAATATCTATCTCAACACGAGATTCAAAACCAATGGCATCGTCACTGAAAGATTAAAAAAAAAAAATTGAATTGATCCTTCTACGCTGTCTGACTAAAGAAATATGCGCATCCAATTCATGATAATAAAACAATGAATAAACGGAAAAGTTGATGATGCAATGAAGAGGCAACAAAAGAGCACTCTATATAAGTCTTACCTACAGCATGCCAAAAAATGCTGAGTGACATATTTGTAGAGCTTTAAAAAAATACAGAAAATAAACACAAAATAAAATTTCACAAAATCCATACGATATTAGCATTGCAAAGACAAAATAAACAGCGATACAATGCCTTGAAATGATGCAAAAGCTGTATCTACACTCCTTGCTGCCTCATACTGTATATAACTCTGGCCAAAAAATAACTTAAACGTTTCTGAATATAGAGAGAGTGTTAAAGACCAAAGGAATACATATGCATGACGGTTTCATTCAAATAACCTGCCATTCTTCGTCTGTGCTGCAATCATTCCTGAGAACACAAACAAAACACAGGGGTTGAGACTGGGATGCAACCCAATTTTGCAAAATTGAAGAAGCACACCCTCAGAAAACTTCCTCCAAACAAATGTGAAACAAGAAAAATCACGTTTTGCTTGCTGTTTCGAAAGTTTTACCTTTGACAAGTTTTCACAGGATGAATAGGCGGGTGAGCCTGCATGAATACGTATGAAACATAGCACTACTAGTCATTGAAAAGCTACCTTTTTGTTTTCAAGCATATCTGAGTAACACTCGTAGTACAAAAGCAACACCATCGCCCCTCAAAGCAAATGTAACTCAATGTAAGTCTTTATGCAGATTAAAAACTACGTTTAACATACAGCATCGTTATTCGTTCCTTCCCTAGGCCAGTAAAATCCTCCTGGTTTAATATAACCACAAAAAATTGAAAAATGCACTGTTTCTAATCCTCATATACATTTTTAAGTACTCATAAATCCTAAAAATCCCTAAATCTATCTCAGGGATTGCGTAGGCATTCTATAAGAACTGTTGAGAATAGGAATAGTTAAATTAGAGATAAGTACCATCTAAGAGAGATTTTGCATAGTCTCCCCAAATTTCATTCTCAGTTTGTGCCTCTACAATAGATCGCAAGTTGAGTGTCTTGGGAAATTTATCCGTTTCAGTCCGAGGATAACTGAGAATATGTGAAATGCTTACATCCTACGGTTCAATAGGATAGTAACAGCTATTTTGTTACTATATATTTCAATGAATAAGACTCTTATATATCCAAAATGGATAGCTGACGTTGCCCAGGTGAGCAAAGGAATCTCTATCCTAGGATGATACAAATATTAAAATTTGGAAATACATTGAGGAGAAAAATCATTATTACCTTATAAAACCACGATTATATAAGTTCTCCGCAACTTGCATACATCTGAGCAATAGTTTCCAACACACAGACACATATTAAATCATCATCAAAACTAAGTTTAATGGAATAGAATAGGCAAGTCCAGCCATTGCATGAATATATTTGTCGTGCTGATTACCTATGTGCAGACATGGAGAGATGCCTACTGGCGACTTTATTCATTTCAACTGTAGCTATTATTAAAAAAGAAAACATGCTATAAGAGGAGTTCTCTATATTCAGTGTAGGATCACGAATATCCATTTTTGGGCTAAACTTTTGAAAGTTTATAGTGTAAAAAGAAGCACAAAAACACGTACTAAAGCTTACTTAATGGTAGAGGTCGTCGTTTCGTCTTCTCTTTTCCACTTATCTAAATTCATTCAAGCAAGTACATGGACAACAAAGAGTGCATCTTAGCCGCACTTCTAGAAATTGACAAAAGAATAGCCATAGGCTAGAAGAAACATGTTAAAAATGTCTGTCACTGCTTCAAAATCCATAAAAAATCGTTGCTACTATCCTACGGTAGGGTTAAACATATCCCATCGATCGTTTAAGATTTCTTTGCAAATAAAAAATTTCCTACTTCACGGTTCAAGACATAAAATCATGCTTACATCTGTAACCAACGCTTCGGATACTGCGAAGCATATTTCAAAGAATAGAAAAGTAGATAATCTGAGATAAATACAAATAAAAGACTAAGATTTCGCTCTCTATTCCAAAATAGTTACAGTGAGCCGCTTCTACGCCTAAAATCAACCCTCTACAGGAGTGATTCCACAGATAATATATTTAAGGTGAATAAAGATGCTTCAAATCATAGGCAACCCCATCAATAAACAATTTAAACAAGTTAAACCGTACCGATCAAAAAGACGATGGCGATTCCATTGGAATTCTACTATTTCCTTCTCCTTGGAGGGTGTCTCACTTTATGGCATGCAAAAAAACATGTAAATGTTTTTGGGGAGGATTCTTTTTCTTCCTCATATACTCACTCTATAGCAGAAATCATTATTGCCAGAGATTTTATTTGCTGCTGCATAAAAAACTTACACAGGCACAGAAACATCAATATGCCAAAATGGTTCTCTGATGAAATTCTCAATTTCTAGATATCTGGAACAGGTTAATCCACAAAAATAAAGCCATTTGTTGTAATTTTCCAATGGAATCATGACAAGGGTTAAAAACCACCCTATATTACAGTATGAAACATCTTAATCTCACCTTTCAACGACGAAACCCAATGTAGGAAACTGACAAGGACCAAAGCTATAATGGAATTCATATAGAAAATACTTTTTAAACACTATAAATTATCTCTCACTTTAAAAGGCTGATGAAAATAGCATAGGGCCAACCATTTTTGGAATATTCAAAAAAAGTAGTTAATGAAACAGAGTAATGCTATGCTATTCATCGGACTCTAAAGTTTACCTAATAAGCTTAGATGGAAGATCCAAGCGTCGAGGATAACGAACAGACAAGAAACGCGTAAATGTGGCACCTTTAATGCAAAGAAAAAATTGTTTTTGCAAATTTTATAATCAATTTAATGGATTCAAACAAAAGCTGAGAGAAAGCTATAATCATAACAGCAATATAAACAAGTAAAAGTGGGCAAACCGATTCGTAGGTCAAGTTCCATGCGAGCCTCCACAGCCTGTACAAAAATAAAAGCAATGCTAGTTAGATATAGTTAACAAAATCATGTAAGGAGCGATTGATTGGACAGTGAGCAATTCAAAAAAAAAGCAAACAACGAATGAAATAAATGAATGAATGGCGCTACATCCTTTGAATAAATCCAACAGCCTTACATCCGATAAATTTTTATTTGGCCGCTGCAAAGTTTCACAAGCCCGCATGATATCATACCCTGTGCAAATCCTCTTTGTATGTACTTATTACTTAAAAGAATAAATAGGATAGAAATGTCATGGCTAAAATGAAAAACACTGCAGAAGGGATTTAAACAAATATATTTAAGCAAGACAACTGACGTGTTACTGCAGAAAAGATTGCTCGATATATCTCAATGTTAGGGTTTGCTTTTTTGCATATTTCTACAACCTATTAGAGAGAAAGCACCTCACATTCAATAAAAATCATTAAAAATATTATAAAACAATTTATGCTGCCCTCTGCGTAATTGAATTTCATTCTTAGGAGGGTTAACAATAACTAGAAATACAATACTCGTTCATTTGTCTATTATAGTTAAAATAGGTTCACTAAAAATACTTTATAGTTCTCCATACTTCAAAGACCCATACTAGTAGGTAGATAAAAAGAGTAATGATGTCTTTACAATTATACATATATTTCTAATATGAGAAGGGTATATTATGAAGACATAATGGAATATATTCGTCTTACAAGGGATAGTTTCATATTATAATACATAAGATTATAAAGATATCCCCTTTTCCTAGTAGTATATATAATTGTCATTATATATTGGATAACTTCTTTACTTCAATAGTTATTCATTTACATTCGTTTATATCTTATTATATACAAAAAGTTGTAGTAGTATAAGTACATACTATATTCAATTTTTATAAAGAATTTTGTACCTCGAAAGAAATTGCTTCCCCTTCTCTGTCACAATCTAGCCATAAAACTAAGCAAGTGCAACTGCAACAATAAAAAGCACTCAAAAGAAAATTTCCACATACTACTAGTTGAATTGATTTATTGGAAATTAGACGTTAACAAATTTGTCCATAATCGAATGCAGTAACGTTCAAATTTACGTTTGAGCATATACTTCCAAGTTTTTTGCCAATTTTAGGCAGTTTGGATCGACAGATCTCAATATTGGTGCTGAAATTCAAATACAAGTAAAATTTGATGAAATTTCCCAGATAAAAAACTTATAGCAAGCCTAACAAAAGCAGATCATTAAAAACAATCTCTGGAATTTTTGTTTAAAATGAATACGTAGTACGCATAAAATAAGAAATGGGTAGCAGCATGTTTCGTTTCTTGTAGTATTTCTAAAACCTATTTTAGTCTAGTCTAACTGATTTCGCAAACAGAAGATAATAGATTTGAGCAGACCAGTGAATAAAAGCTCATGATTTACGGCATTCCAATCACGGTACTCAGCAGGAAAATCAATTTTCATCATATGCCTATATCATAGAGACATGAATGCGTATTGTCATCATGGTCATAATGAATTATAAGAGGTATGTGCAAAATTCCTTTTACAATAGGCTTGTGAACTTGTGACTACACACCAGAAACTCTTACCCAGCGACAGATGTGAAAATCATGGTACATGGCCGTTTCATCAATTCAAATTCAAAAGATACCACAGGATTAAATTGACTGTGTGAATGCTTCTACACACAAAGTAAAATGTGCAGGAATCTATAAGATATTAGCGACGGCTGCCATAACATGCAAGAGTGCTGTAATGATCCTGTCGCAGGATTCTTTTTAAAATTAATGAGGAATATTAACTACCTTGACATAACTACACAGGTACATATCAGCATTCTTAACATTTACATTTCTTTCCGACAGTTTAAGGTTTAGCATTTCGCAATAAAGATATACGTTCGACAAAAGTAAATTCATACTTTTCTAAACTCGGATCACACGTATTAACTACAGCACTACCTTTTGGGGAGAAGAGGTTGCTAACAGTCGCGTAATTTCACGAGCAACTGAAGGCTTTTCCGCGATATTCAAAACTTGAAACGAACTAGGAAATCTCATTTTTCTCGGGCCAAAAAATTCTCCTTCTGACACCCCAGTTGTTTACTATTTGAATAAAAAAGAAGCATGAAATCGGCATTCCCTTCTCTAAACGGAACTGAGCTTGTAACGCCTCTTTCGAAAAATTCAATATTCCGTTGAATCTGCCAATGGAGCACAATGGCAGTGCATCACACAATACCCAGAGAGAAGTGGTACAACCTATTCATTCTGCTCAAATAGCATCTACAGAGAATACCACGTGTTCTGAGAGTCTCTAAAATCGAAATATCTTATTTCAGCCATTGTGGTGGAATCGAGCTTTAATACTTCGGGGTGGAATTTTGTTTAAAAGTCGCCCGTACGCTTGGTAGATATGACAGTTTCCCTATATCTAGTGGTTTTAATGCAAAAACTTAACCTTCAGATGTAACACTATAGTTTATCCGCAGCGGATAATCAAAGAGTTGAATCCACTTCCCTGTATTTCTCATCTAGATGAGAGGAATGAATGGGGTGTACCCGCAATACCATGAGAATTGGTAGTGGCTTTACATTCTGATTGTTTGAGTAGGGATTCATGTATCTACTACTTTTTTCCTCTACTCATGTAGATATCGAAGCAGTAAAGGTTGATTAGAAAGAAAGAAAATAGAATTATGTTTTTAGAATTCTGTTTTTCTTTTCCCATTTGCTAACGTGTAGCTTGTGAGTTAAGTCCAAGTTTAGTTAAGGATTACTTTTCTAATTAACTAGCATCTTTTTTCAAACGAGGAAGCTAGATTAAATTGATCTTGGCACAAATCTAAAAGCGGGCAGTCACTGCCAAGGTATGGGATGGTACTCGTGCTTAGAGCATATTGGTACATTATCGCTGCATGACATCGCCAAAAGCTGTGAGACTTCAGCTAACGCTGCATTCTGGTATTTAACCATTAAGACAAGCGAGTGTTTTTGTGATTTATCCTTAACTCAAGTGTGAAGAAATATGTCAAATGAATGGAGCCCAGAATGAAAGTGTGAAACAGCGTACCTGAGCTATGCGCGTTAATTGGTTGCACATGTGTATCGCCCTTCATTACAAAAATTCAATTAACTAACTTGCAGCTTTATGAAGGGATTTATTGATGATGCAGCGCAAAACATTCAAGTAAGAAATCGTTCACTATCCTTCTGTCTCCTGAAGATGTACGTGCCAGCAGAGAAGAGATTGTAACTGAAGTGCCAGAAACGATCAATCCGGAAAAGTTATATAAGTTGAATATTCGATATAAGTAAGGAAATATAATAAAGATATTTAGGTTGTTGTCTTATATGCCGAATTGTTGCAATGAATGAATTGCGTGGCGGATGTGCAAAGAAGTTTTTGGGTGGAAAACAAAATGTTTAATAAAAGAATTTCTAAAGAGAGAGTTTATACTTAGCAACTAAAACAACTTATAGAAAAATGCTATCCTTGCCTGATAAATCTCACAAAAAGAACAGATAACCTCACTCCCAAAAAGTATGATAACTTATTAAACAATAAAAAATGCCACTTGGAAAGAACTTCCCTCCTCACTTTAATCACTCATTTGCGGGGTTTAAGTTAATTCTCGCTACTCGCGCGCCCGTTGCATTTACGTGCATTCAAATACAATTCTAATCACTACGCCTTTAATTGTTCTACCACTTCAGGTACAGTTACCGAATAATTACTCACTCTTACATCCTTTAAAAGTTACTACGTATTAATAAGGAGATTAGTTGCTACTAGCAATAATGATTCCAATACTACAATATTTACTTACTACAAATTACCACAATAGCAGAATTTTTACAGGAAATGTCCGGGGGAAACAGTACCATATCAGTGGATACTTTTAAACTGATGAACCTCGACAAGTGCTTCAAAAAGCAAGAAACGAACTAAGATGCCCAACTTATTCGTTATAATTTAACCGCTTCCTATACTACAGGCTACAAACAGCTACTCCGACACTGAGTATTCAGGTACTGATTCGTTGAGAAATGGAGATATTACGGAAATACATCGACAAATATAAGAGCGTTTGTGTACATACAAAATATTAGAGCTTCTCTCTCGTGGACACACATATACTATCCCTATTTTATAGAGAGTCAAGATGAGACTTCTTTTAATAAAGAGCATCTCTGCTTATTAATACGTTCTTTTCATTCATCTAATTTGCCTATGTTGCGTGCACATTTAATCAAGAGAATAGGAAAATGCATTTGAATGTTTACAATAAGTTTCGAAAGATAATAAAAACTTCCCTAAAAACCATTTGCTTTATGAAATGCACAGTTTGTGAGGCTGAAGTTTATTTTATGATATTTGCTTCTTCCGTAACATTATCTTTTACATCAAAATACATAAGAGTGACAAGATTCGTCTATGTGAAGACCAATGCTTTCTAACGCCAAGTAATAATTATGCGACATTGAATATAATTTAATGTAATTATAAACGAGTATCTATGCTGGTTGTCTTTGTTATACATGTGCAAAAAAGCGTGGCTCTTTTCTTAATTAATTAAAAAAAATTGGGCTTATGTATGGCGATGGTGGCGGATGCAATGATACAAATTAACTGATATATTTTATTTAATGCTTATTTACAGGTAAACCTTATCCTGATACCTACATTCGCAATATGTAAAAAGATACAACCTCAAATAAGGCAAGGTAAAAAGGACTAAATAGAAAAATCAAAAAATTCCGTTATAGTTTTTGATTTTTCAATGCAGCGTAGTTGATATTAGAAAATAAGGACGACCTTTGCTTTTCATTGTTCAAAGTTTTTGCTCATACAATCCTTTCCTTTCATGGAAAACGAACAAATTTATTTTCTTAAAAAATTGTACGAAACCTACCGTATTTTCTGCCACGCAAAGAGATTTGATATATTTACAGATTGAAGTCGATATATATTAATTAATATTACTAAAGCCTACATTACACTACAATAAAATGTCACATTGACATTATCTATACTTTCTCCCCACAGCAGCGGCAAAGTGGTAAGAAATATGTCTCTCAGTTGGCAGATGAAAAAAATGCTGGAGAGAGAAAATTTTAAATGCAAGTAAAACAAAATACAAAATGAATTTGAATGCTTTGAATATAGATTTAACGTAATATTAGTGAAATTTATACAAAAATTTGTCACGTAGCAAATACTGATCCTTGAAATAAAGCAAAACTATGTGTCTATTCTTTGAATATTTCTTGCGGTAAGGATAGACCTAGCAATGAATTTTTTTTTATAATTTATAGACCTAATCGCAAATTATCCGAAGCTTCAAAACTATTTCTAAGTTCGTCATTTTTTTGCCGTACGATACATGGAAATTTATGTGATAAGCGAATGGCACTCTCCTGCTGCTACTAACATGCGAAGCTCCATTTACCTCAAATTCATGGCAACCCATGGAATAATCGATACGGTGTTTTGTAATAAGCTATTATTCGGGAAAGAATAAATGATTGTTATTCCTGCACCCTAACCTCATGAAACAGTTTAAATGGAAAACCGTTTGAGTTTGCAACTTTGTAAGGGACACCTATGTCAAAGCTACTGAGTATTCTAACTTGTAAAATAATAAAGAGATCGATTTTGCTTTACTAAATTTAACACTGAAAATGTCATGGCCATTCTAAATAACTGCTTTGCAAAATAAATTCACAGTTAGATAGACGAGTCGCCTCATGAAGCATCTAAGTACTACTTTTTCAATATTTTTGAATTTTCCATGTAAAAATTATAGACATTTGATGCAGCATCTCGAAATACTAATGACTGGGAAAGTTGCTCAAATTTTCAGGAAAATAAATTCACTCAAATGCATACTCCCAGTACATTTCATCGTGGTACTTTACAAGTAAAGTTTGATGATGCACCGATTTCAACACCGTAGTTTAACAGGGATATGCTATGCCCCTCGGCTGTACGCTAACTCATCGACAAATGTGCCTCAGATCGATTGCCGAAATTGTATTTATTTCATGCTTCAGTCGTAATCTTTTGTAGTTTTGTTTTTGACGAACGTTGTGGTAAAGGAATTGCGTATAATAGATCTATGGACAATTTTAACTTGCATGTGAGAAACTGATATATGGGCAACTTTGATACGTATAGTTCTCCTATATATAGTGCTAAAATCATCCCCAAACTCTTGTGATGAAAATTCAGAACTGTTATATGTCTTTTTGCATGAATTTACCTCTTTTTGTACAGGTATGGTTGACAGTAATTGAATTTTTATGTACTAGGGCTACCCTGATTGTCTGCTACCGCTCTTTGCAGTTTTAAAGGAAGTAGTTGAACGAAGTAAACGCAAACGATTTTTTTGGTAGAATGTGAATGTTTGTAATTTTTGTTATCAAAAGTTTTGCGCATATATCTATCTATTTTTAATGTTTTTTTAACCAAATACGTTGGAGGCTTTTGCTGTAGCTACTCTTATCTGTGTGACCCCCTGCTTTCACTTTTCCTCAGAATGGACACGAAAACATACGCCACTTTTATCTAGAGGTGGCATTGGTCTGAACAAAGGCTATGCAATATTGATAATCTGGATCGCTGCCTCATTATCAAATAAGCTTGCCGCTGTTCGGCTTCGAAAATTGCTTTTCATTAAGGTTATATGCCGTCGTCAAATGGCCTTGCCACTCATTACTTTTCTTCATAGCGTTCGGGTAAATACTCTCAATGGAAACTTTAGGAAGCAATGTGGCAGCTTCCTGTAGTTCCAATGATTTTGAACAAGCAACTGTGTCTTCCTCAAATAAGGGAAAAAATGGCGTCACCCGAACACCTCAATCTGGTTCCACAGAAATGTCTGTAGGCGCTGATAATACGCTTGTTTATATCTTCAGTTTAATATTAGATGCCTTAAATTGTAAAAATCCTTGGTGGGGTGTGTATTCCAACAATTACTGGTTTCACCTCTGGAACCTTGCCTGTGTTCCTGGAAAGTTATCAACCTACGTCAGCATCTTCGAAATTTTTTTTTTCGAAAATGAGGTAAAACTCCATGATCAATACACTTCTTTTTCTTCGACAACAGATACTAATTGCACCCATAGATTTATGAATCAATCCCAAAATATCGACCGATTTAATGCAGCAGTGTACAAGAATGAATCTGATACCGCAACCTTAATAAATTCAATCGACTTTGATTCACATGAATCTCAATCAGTAACACGGGCAAAGCAGAATGAATATATTGAAAGCTTGCATCTACCATGCAATTTGGATGGGTCCGATCTGAAAACATCTTCTCTTTCAGTTGAATCCACACAACTTTTCTGGCGGAATCGAGTTAATTGTACCTCGCATGAGAAGATTTTTCTATGCTTTCAGCAACTTGATGGTTTTAGGGAGGCTTTCGACAGCGGTTTTAAAGCAATTGCGCTAAAACAAAATAGCAGCAAGTAAATTACCGTAAAGGCAACACATATTTTATGTACATGTTTTTGGGATGGATAATCCTACTGGTAACTAATTTTCGTGCGAATAAAGTGCATTAAGTTGATTTTACGATTATACGGAGCCGTTGCGTAAAGTCTTGCTAATGCTGCGCGCTACAGAAAACAAAAAGGCAGCACCATACGTACCATCACGTTACTTCTAATTGTTTCAACTTTTTTTTATAGCAACAGACGACTAAAATCTTTTTGCGGGAAAATACGAGCGATTTAAGAAAACAACCATTTTTACTCCTGATATCTGTAAAACAGTTAGTACCTATATATAGAAAGCTGTTATTCATAAAAAATACCCTGTAATAGTTATTGTTGAATAAAAACCTGACACGTTATATATACAATTGAGGGGTAGCTAGAAAAATATTATCATTCCTCAATTGTCATGTATGGTGTCCCTTTTCATTCAAAAAGATGGAAAGAAATAAAAATTCTTGCCATTTACTTAATAAAGTGAGTTTACAAACCATTAGAAGCGTAGCTAGGAAGACAAAAAAAGCTTTTATATTTTTTTATCACAGTGTAAAATATCACACAAAAATAAAGAAGCAGTCACACTAGAAAACATTAAATAGCCAAAGACTAAACCGTTGACATACTACTCTTCAAATTCAAAAAATCAAAATTTTTTCATTGCATTAACCTCAAGCTCAGGATCTTTTCACCTTCAGTAAAACTGAAAAGGCAATGGAGCCGAAAAAAGATTTAACACGACTGCCCAAAAAGAGTTCAATAATTACAATAAAATTCATCAAATTTTATCAAGAAAAAACAGCACCTAGCGCGATTTTACACACTTGTGCAAAAATTCAAGCAGAATTGGACAACATAAGCAATTACGTAAAAAATTGGTTTACAAGTGAGATACGCTTTAAAGTTATTCAAGAAATATAGGCATACACAAAACTATTGCGCACTACAAGAAACTCGAATATATCAGACAAAAAAAGGTCGAAACAAAAAAATTATGGGGAGATGATAGAAAAGTAAGTTTATTTCAAATGAACAGACGTCGCATAATTCATATTACCTCATGAAAATACTAAAAATGGGTCCTGTGAAATAAAAAACAGAGCCACCAAAAATGAACTGCGGTGAACTACTGATAAACATGATGTGAAAGTAATAAAAACATTAAAGCCATTGAAAATAAAAGTTACAAAAAAGTACGCGGCGCAAAAATACGAATGGTTTCAACAATAAAATATGCGCGATGCGAAATACAATAAAAAATAAATCTTAAACAGAAATAAGAAGAAATTTATGGAAATCACTTATTCTACCGTAAGAAGAAAAATTAAAAACTTATTTTTCCAACCTTACACCTTTAAAAATAATTCAATAACCTGCTAATACAAGAATTATTGTTTGTTCAGGAAAGGCCGAGGTAGATGTATAACGATAAAATATTCTGAAAGGATGAATATTGCTCTGCTTTTCAACTAGTAAGCAGCATCAAATTCAATAGGAATAAATGGGAAACAAGCGTTTAAGAAGCTGCTCATTATTCGGTTCCTAGCCAAGGGTACGTGGGAGCCTGTCTCATTCCACGAGCCTTTATCTATTGCGGCAAGAATGTAGGAAACGAATCCAAATAATTTTGATTTGACTGAAATAAACGTATGTATTACAAAAATGTGCAGCAAAAGATTGAAAATTACTTATAAAATTTCTTCATTTATAAATTTACCTCTAAAGTGCTTAGTTCTTTGCGAAGCGGCGCATCAGTTCCAAAATATACATTCTGCGGAAGAGCTACCGTTGTTCTATCTTCTACATCTCCTTCCGTAAAATAATCACTGGCAGATAACGTACTAAAAATTGTTCTTTCTGTAGGATAACCATCAAATGAAGACGAAATAGATTTTAAAGAATCAAAAAGTGTTCCAGGCGTTCCCGTGTAGTACATTCCTTGATTTCCAGCATTAGGAAAACTTAAATTAGGAACACTGTAGTCAATCTCCTCCTCAAAATGCGCATTTCCCCACGGTTCTCCGTATGTATTTTGAATAGCTTCAGACAAGATTTTACCGTTATTTAAGAAATTAATATTGTCAAAAGAAGCAGCAGAAAACTTTTTGGAATCATGAAAACTAGAGGATGGTTGCCATGGAGTAGTTAGATAATCTTTTCTATTACATTCCTTTTGTTGCTGTCCCCTGTGTTTGTCGTTAAACAAAGTGTCTTTTCTCCGCTCTTCTTCAAGCAATTCCAGGCAAAGCTGAGCTTGAGGTGGTGACAAAGAGCTAAGAAGAGCAGCGAGCCTGGAAAATCGGCTAGTTTCCATTTCAAAATCATTGCTTGAATGGCACGATTGAATGGCTCTACAATTTGGGTTTTTATTTCTACCACCTCGTTTCCCGCGGCGGGTGCGTTTGAAGCCCTGCATTTTCGAAAAGTTACAAGGCTGAGAGTAGCTTTCCTGCAAACCCATTTCCAAGCAATGGTTGACATGCTCATCATCACAGCCTCTTGCAAACCTGCCAAGACAAAAGAAACAAGAATGGCAAGCATAGATTTACAGTAGCACAACCTTAAATTTAATTCACGATACAAAAGCAATTAGAAATTCATAGACAATCGAAAAATTAACAAATTTTTCTTTTTTAAGCAAATCAATATACTCGTCGTTCTTCTCGCCAAGAGTTTGCAATAATTTCTGCAGTCTTTCCAATTTCATTGGGGAAGATTTAGAACTGAAAATTCGAGGTAGATCAAGGACAAGGATAATGTTAATGCGAGAATACCATTAGAAATGAGGCTGTGTACTTATTCAAAATCATGTCATTCATCAAAAAAAAAGCTTGCCTGTGGGTATGATTAGCGATACAAGGTTCAAAATAGGGATTTCCTACTATAAAAAAGAACAATTACATTAAAAAAAGTCCCAACGAATATCATTTCGATGTAAAAAAAAAATACTAACTTGATCGCTTTAAATCACTCATAGGTAAATTATTTGCAGTTCTTCTACCAATCCTTAGCTCATGTTCCCCATGGGCAAACGTACACGTGTCGCCGGCAATACATTTTCGAGACTGCAGTCACATTCAAGCATCATATGGAAATATTTCCAAGAATCCATAAAGCGGTATAAATATCGATGCTTCAAACAATAAATAAAAAATTTAGCAGTGTTACCAGGATAAAGTTGCTGCATAACTTAGTTTTTTGCAGATCAGGAAGGGGTCGCAGTTCTTCTTCACTATGAGCAAACGGACAATTGCTACCACGACGGCATGTACCATTAGATTTTAATCTAGGGCACACCTTTGTCTGTGCATAGGTAATATGGGGATTCAGGATGTTTCAGCACTTAGAATAAACAACTTGAAAGATTTCAGAGATAAGTGACTATGAGAGCTCAATATACAAGCTGATTGGTTCGAAAGTGCATTATAGTACAAAAATGTTATTCTATTACAACTGAAAGTACAAACCAAACAAGAAAAATATGATAGCGACGAAAATGACATGTTAGGTTATTTTTGAATGCATTAGCAAACGAAACCATTATGTCGTAAGGGGTTTAATACATATTAAAGGATGAAAATACGATACTACTTCACATTGCAGCGATGCTTTGCCTAATCACATCGCTGTCATACTACATAACAAACATTCCATCTCAAAAAGATCAAAAACTCTTCAAAACCACCAAAATAATATTCTGAATATTTTCTACCTTAAAGAAGTACTCCATCGTGACTGTCGATACATTTTGAGGTGACGCTTGGCAAAGCGTGGTATCTTGGAGTGGTGAATGTTGAGCATGCAAACCAGCCATGAGCTTCGTCGAGGGAGGGAACGCAATGGAAACTAATCCAGTTTTCACTTTAAAGCAAAGAACCTTAATATGCTAAATGCACAAGTCAAAATTTCACACCAAACTATTATTTTGAAAATACAGTTTTTATTCGTTCATCTCTAATCTCTCTCTATGCAACGGATTGCTTAACGTAACCTAGTGTAGGAAGTAGAAAAATGGCCAGAATCGTTAAGAGCAAAGCAAAGTGCGTGACAGATCATAATTAGCAGGGAAAAGTACAGATCAGTAGTCCGTCAAACGCTAACTTGTTTCAGATCGACACTTTCAGTGCAAAGGAAATTGAGTGAGATAGATCAACTGTACGAATTTTTGTTACAGGAAAGAAAAGGTTTTCGTTTATTCATGGGGGTGAGCGCAAGTTCGGGCGCTTTAATGAGTGAGTTACTCGCAAGATTCCTAGTTGTCGCATAGATTGATTACCGCAGGACCGCCAGAAGCGTGTGTGCTTGTATGTTATCACGAATTGGTTAAGCAACTTAAGGGGTAACTAGGCTCATGTAAACTGCTTCGAATACAACTAGCTGTGTTAGTACGCAGGAAAACATTTAGACACCAAGCGTTTAGGCTGGCTTGTAGAAAGAAACAGTTGGGTAGCTTCTACGGAGGAACCAATCCTGCTCATTAAAATGTCTTGCTCTCTCATGCAGAAAAACTTCTGTATAAGTCTTCTAGCCTTACCTGAATCTTTGAATGCTTTTATTTCTTCTATTCCTTGCCAACAATTGCGCTTTTTACGCTATGTTTCTTCCTTTTCCAAAAAGTCAGCCTTCAAATATCTTTCCAGTTAAATCAGTAATCCTGCTGTAGACAAAGGTTACATGTGGTGAATTTCACATTTAAAACTTGTATGGAATTCAAGAAGCTTCAAAAAGTTATTTTATTTTTTGCATGCAAAACATATATACCAAAAAGAAACAAATTCTTGCGAGTTTTCCTGCAACATACGCAATAAAGTATTATATTAAACTACTTATGAGCGGTATAAAGCGTGATTATAAAAATGGAATTCTGTTTTTTCATCATCTACTTCTTATAACAGTGTGACTGATGTTTTTGAAAATATTTATTAAAAGGAACCTTCCTTATCGCTGATTTTTTAAGCATAAGCACCTCGTTGTTCTAACCTAAGGAGTCTGTTGAGCATGTCGCATTAAAAAGACTAAGACGTCCAATTCTTGAATATAAATACTGTGAAGCGCTTGCTATGATACAACTTGGCTCAACCTTGTTTAATGTGCCTCTTGTATCATATCTTATGTAACTTTTTAAAAACAAAAGAGAAAAATTGGGAAGCATCCAACGGTTGAGATGTGTCGATATTTGCTACCCTGAATAGATCACAAGTTGCCATTTTGCCAGGCTGGGCCAAAAATTTTACAGAAATTGCACAACTTTGAACTGGTAAGTATTCGAAAAGTTTCCACCTGAAAAGGGGATTGAGTTGCTGTATCTTTTGTAGAGGTCGATAGGCAAAGAGTTATACCTCCGAGTGGTTATAGCAGCTTCCTCGCTTACTATCAACAATACAAAATTTTTTAGCTTACTACAGAAAGGTTGCACTGACTTTCCTGTAATCATTCGTAAAAATTTTCATAAAATCTTGTTTAATACCTGTATGCGTTGAGAAGTTTGACTCTAGCTATAAATCTGTAAGATTTAAGCATTTCAGATTAGTTTAAATTGTTCCTGCCTGAGCAGAAATTTTCGCGTCTGTAATGAGTCTTAAAGCTTTTAGCAAGATAGTATATGAAAGTGCATAAGAAAATAAATTAAGAAGAGTTATTATAAATGAGCAGGTAAAAATGCAGTTGTAATGAGGTGTCTCGAATATTTTACTGAAATTAAGTTAAATCTAGTTGCGCAAGAGCTGAAGGCGTCACTCAGCTGCATCTCTATCTTAAAAGACTCAGGTGGAGAAAAGGAAACAATTGACTTTTTTCTGCTCGTAAAGAGTGGCTAAATTCTAGATAATTTTGAGGGAAAGGTAAGTTTCTTAATCAAAAAAGCACTATAAAAACTGGATATCATCTTGCATTTTCTTATGTCGTAGTAGTGAGCAAATATCATTTTACCCTTGATTTTGATTTATGCTAGGATAATTATAGTTGCTACGACAGCTATTTTGATGGCTTACGTATAAGGCTAATTGTTCCAGAGGTTTTTACGTGAGAGTGGCTTCATGAGAGTGACACATTCGGTGTACCATAATAGAAAGAAGCAGAGATGGTCTTCATTGGTATTTTACTCTTTTACCTATACCGTAAAGCCCCAAAATATCTGGATTCAAGCAGCAGCAATTACATCACGCTGTAAGCATTATACACTTATTCATTATCTGTAAACGTGGTATTTTTCGCGTGTAAATGCAAGATAATTAGTGGCATTTCGACAATCGATGTTGCTCGATGCTAATTAGTTATTTTATCAAATCTTTATGCTGTAGGAAAGAGTACTTGAGTTGCAATTGATTCATTAAGAGTAAATTTGTTCTATGCTTCTTATTCGTAAGAGAATTGTACGCTTAGAAAGCAGAACAGAAAAGGATAAATTCATTCTACGATTCTAACTATCATCTACGCGGTGTGATAAGAACTTGAAAGTATAACTCAACTTGGGTATTACTACGTTCTAGTCTAACCCAACTCATTGGGGGGAAACGCTGCAAGTAAAGTGTTGATTGTGTAGGTATTGAAGTGGGTTAATGGAATGATGTATTCTAATCATGTTAATGTCAGTAAAGGTCGCGGAAGCTAGTTGTTGCGCTGCGGCAGCGTGCGTTATTCAAAGTTAACTTTGAAGTGGAATGCGATTAGGGAAAATAAGCATCGACAAAAATGTTATAAATAAAAAACGCAATTTGTACCCTAATCGCCACCATTGTTACACAATCTATCGTTTTTCGTAAACTTTGATAGGAATGAAATTTTTGAAGCCTTTCCCATTGAGTTGGTTATATTTTTGTCATTTCATTCCTCAAACTTCGTAATACTTGAAATTTTTTACAAAAAAGAATTACAACATTTCTGAGTCCCCAGATTAATTATAATTTGTGGTTTATAAAACTAACTTGTAACTCCTGAGAAAGCACAAAATTTAAATGTTTGAATTGTTATATTTTTTGAGCCAAGACTTTTTAATTAATCTTTCTAATTACAACATGGACTTCAAAGAAGTTTAGAAGCAGCTCAATTTGCTGCTGAACTCTACCGTGGATAACTCGAGCAGCATGCAGAACAAGCGAGAATAAACAAATGGTAACAAATCCAGCGTATTGTGGTAACTGCAAGTGATCTTTTTACTTTACCGTGCCTGCCTTAACTAGTAAGTTGAATGAAATTTTATTCCTCTGCATAAATTCAGAATAGTAATTTACTTATTCGAAACTATGCAAATAACAAGCACAGAATCAAAAGTGATTAGAACATGGTAAGACATTCAAATATGCATTCGCAATTGCAACTTTGGGGTAAGCAAAATATAATACAACTAAAAATTCATCTTTAGCCCTAAGAGTAAGCTTGTATCATCCTACATGTCTTTCATTGTCAAAACCGAGCAGTTTTCTGATTATTGAGTCTAATGAGCGCACAAGACAACACAAATATTGCTGATGATACAAACTTTTAATCAAAAAATCGAAGATAAACTTGTAAAGAAATGGTAAAGTTTGGCACTTATATCACCTACTGAAGTTTCCATAAGCACGATAAAAATGGACGCTCAATGTTAAAAAATACTTGATGGTTATTATTTAAGGATATTTCAACATGATATATTTGTAAGATCAAGTTTCTTCCTGCTTTACTAAGAGGAATCGGTTTCCCTTTGACATTCAATTAGTCATCAAATCGCGAAATTGATCTAAATTACTAAATTCTTGAAAAGACGGCACAGCTGAAGTGCCCAATTGTGGTTTACTCTCCACTAAGGAGGTTGCTCCTCTGCAAGAAACAAACGAAATGGTTGCTTCCACGGAGGTGCTTTTGCATCAACTCACTGTGGATAAGAGAGATCAAGGGATTTTGCATTGTATTGCGGTGCCTTTATCAAAAAAACAGGTCAATGAATCAATGCCTGCGTTGCGCAGTTAATAAGAGAAACCATGTAGGATGAGGGTAACGATGAAAATTGCTGGACTTCATTTGGTGCATGAAGTAAATTCTGCAGTTGGGTATTTGATTCCAACTGCGTCTTCCAGTTTGCCAAGAGTCTGTTTGATGTAATATATGCTTGGGGTAGTTACGAGTGATAAATAGTAAAATATCATAAAACCAGACCTATTTATGCGATTGAAATCGAACTCTGAAAAAAAGAGGCAATAAGAAAACATTGAACTACACTTAACAAAAATACACTTTCCAGGAGGCTGGGAAGAAACTGCCGATAAAAAGAGACTCAGCAGCTTGCTAGGATCTAGAGAAGTTTCAGCACTCATGCCTTGCTGAACCTGTGGGGCTGATAACATATTTGTTATAACTGAACAAAATCTTTCCACATAAAACGCTGCTCGGGAAAGAAAGTAAACACAATACGTTTCAGAGCCGCAATGCCTTGTGGATTCAGCACTGAACTTAAAGCCTTCAGCTGCAAAGCATGGTAAATTAACATATTTCCATAGAGCGCAAATATGAAAACCCTACGTCTTTCGGTGGAATTTCGGTGGGATCTTGCATGGTTTGCTGGAACCTAACGGATTCCCTCAAAGGTGGCTCATCTAGGTTACGCCATTTGTGAAAGGCAAGTAATTGATTGTTGCACTAAAAATTTCATAGTCATACCTTTGTAGCTGTTGAGTATTTGAGCCAATCCTTTGATTTCTTTCATCTCTGAATTAACCATTTCCTTGATTGGAGCCAGTTCATTTTCCAGAAGCACTTTGAAATAACCAGTATTGTAATGATCAGAAAAACGTGACTTTTCCGACAAGATAACTCCATCCACTAAAATTTTGCTTGACAATATGTATAAAAAAGCAAATGCATAAAGATGCATTTTTTAATTGCTCGGGCAGCATGGAAAATATGCGATGGCATAACCGTGCATTCTTGGAGTCATTGTAGCACATTTCCATTTTAGACAATAATTATTGGATGTAACGACACTCCAACAGTGATTCCAATACAACCTCATATTGCTGAAAACAGCTATAGATTCCAACTTGTGATAATTTGACCAATTTTACCACTAAATATACTCTTGACCATTGTTGTTCTAAATATCTTTAAGAAATATTGGCGCCTTTATATTTTTTTGAAATGCTTTTTAAACTATAATGAGTCTTTTAATTACAAGATTAGTGCTGTCTAAAATTGGTACTTTTATCCACTTTTCTCAAAACTAGCATCCTTAATTACTATATACTTCAAATTTATATGCAATTCTTGTTCTGGGTGGTCTACGCTATACTTCTAAGTGAAATTCTTTCGCATAATAACTATGCTGCGATTTCTACTAAATGCATTATGTCTAATATTCCTCGTATGGGACTCATTCAGTGAATTAAGCGGAAACTGAAATACCAATTTATTCAGAGGGAAAATGCTTTGTTCAGATAAACAAAATATATTTTTCTGCTTCTGAAGCAAGGTAAAATTAATTTGCAGTTATTTTATGCAAAAAAATAATAGCACAATTTTACATGCAATTCAAAACGTAATTTTCTTTATCCCTTATTGAAAGTTGAACGCATAAAGTTAGAATGTGGCAAAATGATTGTTCAGTTTGAATGAAATGCAGCATACGACAATGAGCAGGGCAAGAAAATAAATTTACTGACGTTTAATGAAAAGGAGTTTGCTTCCTAATTCTTTCTAAATTATCACAAGGAATGATACTACTGCAGCTGCTGTTCCCAAATGTAATTTTAGACGATACAATTGATGCAGCTTTCTGCATTCTTTAGCACTCTTGTTTTTTCTTAAATATGGCATTAAAGCTCACATGTGTTTTCCAATTCAATGACTACCGCGAAGCATTGAATCAAAATTGTTATCTAGAAAATTGCTCGTAATAAAAAAATTGTAAAGTTTTATCGGCAGGTAATTGCATGGCAGTTATTGTAGCTCTTTAAAAGCACATTGGGATATCGCAATGAAGCTAAAGAATATGCAGGTTTCTGCAAGTTAGCTATATGCACTACTTTACACCTCAAAGTTCAATACTTCAATAAGCAAGAAACGAACTAAGATGCCCAACTTATTCGTTATAATTTAACCGCTTCCTATACTACAGGCTACAAACAGCTACTCCGACACTGAGTATTCAGGTACTGATTCGTTGAGAAATGGAGATATTACGGAAATACATCGACAAATATAAGAGCGTTTGTGTACATACAAAATATTAGAGCTTCTCTCTCGTGGACACACATATACTATCCCTATTTTATAGAGAGTCAAGATGAGACTTCTTTTAATAAAGAGCATCTCTGCTTATTAATACGTTCTTTTCATTCATCTAATTTGCCTATGTTGCGTGCACATTTAATCAAGAGAATAGGAAAATGCATTTGAATGTTTACAATAAGTTTCGAAAGATAATAAAAACTTCCGTCAACGCGCCATACGTTTAAACGCTTCAACAAATAAGCACTTCATTACATCTGAATCGCTTCGACCACACCTCACATGTTTCTGCACACAAAACAGTAATCATAAACGTACAAAGAATAGTGCTACGATGACACTACAAATGTTTCCACCGTAAGCCAAGCTATATTCGGCCCTAGAGAAATGAAGAACTAATAGAACAACTCGAATCTTCAATTTCAAAACGAATTATTGACACATGACCCCGAAAGGATATTACGCTGAATAAAGCACTTCTCTTCTTTTCTACCGCTGCAAGGTTAAAAACAGGAAAACTATCCAAATTACGTTTATGCACTTTTATATTTCTTTGTGTAACATAATTTTTGCCATAATCTACAGGTTCGCAATTTAATGTCATCACTCCATCAATGTTGTCGGAAACTTTTGTGCGATTAGGTTGTCGTAGTTCTGGCTGTTATAGTTTTAAGCAAGGAAATAATTATTTTAGGCAATGTAATTACAATGAATTATCTAAAATAAACTCGAATCTAGTTGGCCAATGTAAAATTTCAGTTTTGCCACCAAGACAAAATGAACAATCACGAAAAAGATTCAATAGTAAATTTTCTATTGTTCCTAAGAGGGTAACTCTAAGAAAAACTTTTTGCGCGTGTAAACAAACATTTTTGAATGACTTAATTCGGGCACGCTAATATTATATAAATGCTTCACTTCTTAGCCATTACATGGAGCAGTACCAGCAAAAAATTACTTTTATGAATATGACCTTGTCAGTGTAATAACAACCTACACTACTTTGTTTGTGAAATAAAATGCATGTAGTATTCCTATTTTGACAAGAGCTCAAAAACAGGAGCACCAGCTGCATCCTGTATATAATGTTCGACACTGATTCTTTACGCTGCAAAGGTTATAACTGCTATGCGATCTACATATTTATTACTTGCTAATTATGAACGACAGTTTAGTCTATATAAGTGATGTTTTGAATGAAAATTGGATGAAACTTAGTGCATTAGAGCTACCCTTCCCTAGTTTTGAGAATAAGTCTGCAAAAATTTTTAACATGAGAATGGACTAAAAGAAGTTTCTACCTTCATTCGATTGGATAAAAAGAGGTTTGCGATATGGATAAAATTAAATACACTTAATTTGAAAAGCTGTTTAGTATTAGACACAGAGGCAGCGGCAAAATAGCACTTAAATATAGCATTTCCTTATTATAATTTTTCATTTTCTGCGTAACTTTACTCAGCAGTCCGCAATAAGAATTAGCATACACAATTCTTTCACTATTTCATCAACTAGAAAAAGCTATGAAGTAGAGAAGAGATAGCTGAATCATCCAAAATAGATCTCATTATTTTTAATCACCCTGAAGTAACCATGTAGAGGAAAAGCCAGTTAGAGAAATTTACCCTAAAAAAATTCAAGCAATATTGTATTTTCACAAATATAGACAGAGCAGCTGCTACAACAATTTCCACAAGAAAAGGGTTTTGTGAAAACTAAGAGTGGATACGATGTACAAGTATTTGTTCGTTCATTCTATTTGTTATCCTTTGAGGCAGGATATATATGAAATTAAGATCATTATACGGAGCCCCCTTACCATTTGTATACTAAGTGTAAAAATGATTAAAACAAACTTTCTATGTACTAAAAGAAGGAAAAACAAGAATCTTGCAACTCTCACCGTAACAAGTATAAAATTGCAAACATCAATATATACTACTAGTTAATACAGATGTTTGCAATTTTATAATTGTTACACTTGCTCATACTTTTAGGTCTTGTAACCGGAAATTGTATCTTTTCATCTTAGTAAATGCATGAGGAAAGTTGAACAGTGTTCTATTCCTGAAGTGGAGCCTTACTATTTTGTCAATAACTATCTCACAAAAAAATACTTCCTTTAGAGAGCATCAACTCTAGTAATCAACTTTGCGTATACGTCTTTTTTTACAACACTTCTTTTTTCTTGAGATCGCATTGCTTGTTGATAAAGTTCGGGATATTTCCTCGAAGTCGCTGAAATGGCTGCTAGAGCTTAGCAGCCTAGACCTATCACAAAATGAGCAAAGAAATCTACACTTTTAAATGAATTCTAAAATAGTAGCTGTGGTGCGATATAAAGTAAGTTGGTTTAATCAGTTGTGGTTAATTCTCAAGTACTTTCTCCCCGTATTCTCGACAATTCTTGCCAACGCTGGCGCTGTTCTACTATGCATCCAACACAGTGTTGACGCACAAAATTTCCTCAGTAACAGCCAAGCTTCCTTATGCAATTATGCAAAGAAGCAAACAGTTCCAATTTGCTTTTCACTGTACGTTGTAACCGATATAAAAACAATTGTTTCATTACTGTTTAATTTTTCATCTATCAGGTAATACCGCAGCTCATGATTTGTCTACGTTTTATACATTCGATAGAAAGCTTGCTTCTGTATCCCTTGCAGCTTTCAGTAGCCTTCTTCTTGCACGTATGTGATCAATATGTTGCAGATCACGTGGCAGTGCAAATGCCTCATTACAAAACTGGGGGACACTGTGGCTGTATTGGGGGCTCATGAACAGGTAGGGGCATGGAAACCGCAGTGCGCTGTTCCTTTATCAACTGATCCAACCTTATTCCCTATATGGCGGTCTACCAAAGTCACTTTTAGCCATTCTATGCTAGTGGAGTATAAGTACATCATATTAAAAGCAAACGGTGAGATATGCTGGGAACCATTTTGCGGAAATCGAGTGTTCCGCTTGGATGCTGCAAATTCCTGTGTTGTTGAAAATATTTGGGGCATCAAGGAAGTCTTCTACCTAAACTTTAATTCATGCCTAAATAAAGAAAAGCATAGAGGTGAATCTCCTCAAGTTTTGCAATCTTCTGTGATTTCGCACACTTCTGATTGGAGCTCGCATCCTGCCGTATATGAACACTTAGAACAAAATACCACCAATAAATCGTCAGTAATTTCGAGATTGAGTGGTGTCGATGAGCAACAATCCGACACAACAGTACTATGCACACCACATCAATTTGTTCAGCCTACTAAAAGATCTGGTGAACGACCTAAGAGAGGGTCTTTGCCCAATCTTTCACTTTTACGCCAGGAAAATTGTGATGCCGCTGCTTCTAAGCATTCTTGTAGCACATCGTCAACACCTGGCTCATCTTGGAATTCTCTGCTTCCCTGTAAAGCAGAGAATGGCGACTGTAATTTTACTTCTCTTTTAGGATGTTATTCTGTTGCTGGAAGCTATCATAATCATGTGTATACTGCACGCCATCAAAATGATTCCTGCATCAATTCCTTACGCCGTTCTTATTCTATCCCATTACCTGTATCGCATTTGGGTTCGCATGACCGCACTGCTTCTTCAGGTTGTTTAGGGGATTATACACTGGAAACGACAATTGGTACGGGATCATGGGGCGTTGTAAAACTAGCTCGTGAGATTTCCACTGGGCAGCCTCGAGCCATCAAACGTATCCGAAAATCTCCATATGTAGACCACATGCGATGTATTCATAGGGAAATTAATATAATGTACCAATTGAAGCATCCAAACGTGGTCAAACTTTATGATACTCTTGAGGATGACGAATTCGTGTACCTTGTTATGGAGTATTGTGCTGGCGGAGAATTATTCCATCGATTAACTAATGGGACTGCCTATTCCGAAGTCTTGGCATGTCGTACTATGAGGCAAATTTTGCAAGCTGTAGCACATTGTCATGGGCAATGCATTGCGCATAGAGATTTAAAGCCAGAGAATTTCCTATTTTTAAACATCAGCGTTGATTCTCCGTTAAAGTTGATCGACTTTGGTTTGGCTTCAAAGTGTGACCCTAAGCATTTAATGAAAACAAAAATGGGAACAGCATATTACGTAAGTCCTGAAGTTATCCAGGGAAGTCAGCATGGTCTTGCTTGCGATATGTGGTCGGTGGGAGTAATTCTTTATCTTCTTTTGTATGGGATCCCACCATTTAATGGGGACACAGACGGGGAAATATTTGCCAAGATTGCTGATGGGAGATATGAATTTCCGTGCAATGATGATAAAAATGTATCAGACTGTGCCAAGGACTTAGTCGATCTTTTACTCGTAAAAGATCCCTCGGAGCGGCTTACTGCAAAGGAAGCTCTTTCTCATGATTGGTTCTCTTTGAGACCTGATATTAATAATCCCAAGGACGCGCTTCTTCATTGCACAGCAATACCTTATTCTCTCTCTTATCTCAATGTCTTGAGATGCTACTTAAAATTAAATCCTCTTAAACAGCTTGTTCTTACTATTATAGCACTTTCAATAGATGTTGAACGGCATAGGCGCTTACGTGATGCATTTCAACGACATGATACGAATAAAAATTACTTGCTCACACGAGATGCCATCCGAAAAGTAGCAAGCGAGTGCCCTATATGGTTTTTTGAGAATGATCCTC
This sequence comes from Cardiosporidium cionae, assembly GCA_015476325.1. Lineage (NCBI taxonomy): Eukaryota > Apicomplexa > Aconoidasida > Nephromycida > Cardiosporidium > Cardiosporidium cionae. The sequence continues at coordinate 50,132 of JADAQX010000273.1, forward strand.
CTCTTGAAGATATATTTTCTCTTTTAGATCCATTGGGGAATGGTTTAATCAACTATGCTGATTTTTTGGCCGCTTGCCTTTCCAGGAACGAATACAGCAGAGAGAAAATCTATAGGGGTGCTTTCCATGTTATTGATTGCAATCGGCGAGGAAAATTTAGGTAGTGCGGAATGTGGGATTGTGTGTATAAGTTGAAGTGGAGTGTACTTTCTATTTAGTTTTAAAATGTTGCTTTCTATGTTTTATTATGTAGAAGCGAATACGCTTTAAGTCTTCCACCAACTCTGCTTTCTAATCATGTTGCATGTTTGCAAAGTGGAGTTTGTCTTTACTCAAAATTTGGCTCTTTGATAATTTTTTTGAAAGCGACTGCATTCTTTCACCTATTTTTGTTGCATAAATATATTCAAGTAATTGTTGTTTGTGGAAGAGCTTAGATATAGTCGAATATGACTCAAGTTTGAACCTTTCTCTCCTTGCCACTGAGCCAATGGAAATTTAAAGCTAGGCCGGAATTAGTGAAGGGTGCTTACATCTTATCCCCTGCATTTATATACTCTAATCTACTGTTATTTCCTGCAATGGTATGTTTTCTCGTAATTTTTGATGATTGATATTTTTTTGCAGCACTAGAGACGCTGAAAGAATTTATGAAAGATGTGGTGGAGGTAAAGGAAATATGGAGGCCGCTATCCAAGAGGCGGATATTAACGGAGATGGCGATATTGATTACGAAGAATTTCGTTGCATGATGCGGAAAATTCCATCGCACACGCATGTGCATAACAACCAGTCATGGCACTCTATGGAAACAAATATCTTTCCGAGATAAGCATTGAAAGATTTGTTGAAGGCGTTTGGCCTTCCTTTCTTTATTAAGAATCTTATTCTCTCTGATAGGTGATTCTTCCACTTCTTTTCATTTGCAACTTGTGACCATATAAAACAATTAATTAAGCTGAAGAGTGGTTAAAATTTGTTTATATTTTTCTACAGGTTACTTAAGATCTTAAAATTTGAAGAAAATGTGTTCCGTGCTTTATTTATATCACGTAAAACTACGTATACTATGTTGCCTCTTAATTACGCAATATCGCTTCAGAAATATCCATTACTTGTTCTGTACGTATGATGTAGTTCCTTGAATTGCTATCATTCCATAAGGGCTTACGACAGTGGGTATGTAAGGGATTGTATCAATATCGCTTATATAATGCTTATCAATTTTGACAACTACATGTTACCTGTAATGTTGTTTTGTAAAATAAGAAAAATTTTAGTAACATCGTATCTCATTTTGACAATATTGTTTGTGTAACTTTAATACTCATCAAAGTGCCGCAATTCTGCATATGATTAGCCAGCACAATGATGCCTTATAGTGTTATATTTGCTGCCTCTAAAAGAAGCAAATATTTTCATAGCGAATATGCTATGTATGAATAATGTCTGGCTTGAGCCCAAAATAATTTTCTTTTATTTGTTTCTTGCTTTTTTAAACTTAGTTAATAACCTTTGTAAAGGTAATTCTTACTGTGGATATGTAAATTTTTCTCTTATTAATCGACTGTCCGCGAAATGTGTTGAAAACTGTAAGGCGTAGTACAACACCTTTTGTTTGCCTTCTCTCGTACAATACGAATCTCCCCTGGTTTTAATGTGATGCCTTTCGTTTTTTAATTCTTTTCTTTTTCCGTATAAGGACCGTTCAACATGCAAGGATTTTGTTTGTTAAAAAATTTTCACGATGTGAATTTGTTTCAATAGAAAATGCTTCCTTTCTTTAGGAGAGATACAATGACGTACATGGCTTAGTTTTTACTGTGAAAAATTATTGCTAGTTCTTTTGGAAAGCTGTAATTTTGTAAACATGAAAGTGAAGTGTGCAGTTGTAACTACTTTAGGTAGGGGCAATTCAGCTGAAAAGTGCAATGAAGTCTTTAGGCCAAGACATTGCTTTTCTTTACAATTTTGTGCATTAAATATTTCTCGGTGCTGCAGCTGTACTATTGAAGATTTTGAATTGGAAAATCATGGGCTTCAATAGCTATACTTTGTATTTTTTTTTTGCGTCTGCTTCTAATAATCTAAGAAGCACAATCCTTAGAATGGCTCGATTTTCTAGCATTTCGTAAATGGCATTCTTTGTTTTGATAAGTTAAAATGCAAATATTATAAAACTGAAGAAAAATAGTAGTAAATTTAACAATGCAAACATCATTCATGAAGTAACAGAACACGAGGTAATAAAGATTTTCGGAAATAACTCACCACAAAGGACCCGCAAATATATCACGTAGGCCCACTGTACTGCAACCATTCAACTTTCTGTATAAAAAGCCTTAAAATTTTGATAACATGGTTTACATCAGGTATTTAGATAAGCCTTCGCATAAAACGTTAAGTATTGAATTTTTCCCACCTTAATGCGCATGCCTCCCCACTTGCACCGTAGTACTATGTAGAGTAATGCTACAGCAGCATACAGAAAGAGGGATGAAATCAAAAAAGGCTGAAGAAGATGATACTCTTTAGGTTGGGTATACCTTACAATCAAAGAAGACTATATTTTTGGCTGTAAGAGCGATGGCGAAATAATGCACTATACCATCACTCTCTACCTCTTTCATAGCGTTCATTTGTGAATTCGTCATCCCCACATTCGCGCACACACACGTCCGCTTAAAATTCTATAATGGACAGCACGAGTAGAGATGCAACATGGTAAGAAGTAAGACTATAGCAACGAATGTTTCCATCTTCCATGTACCAGAGATTGTGCGGAGAGTTACGTAACACAAAGTCAAAATTGTAGTTCTACCAGCACCTTGCGAATGCTCTATTTTTATATCAATCAAGGCGGAATTTATAATTCCGTGTTTCTTTACTTTCATACAGCCGCAGACAAGTAACAACTGTTTCAGATGTGAAAATAAAAGTGCATTGGCAAGCCAATGGGATGGGAGCCACGTTGGCCGGTTTTCAATTCACACAATCACTTTTTGAGTGTGAACATTTTTGAAAAAGATTCTAGTGAGTAAGGATAATTGGCTCCCTCCTGTAACATAGAGGTAGGATAAAGATATTCAAAAACTGTTACTCTGGATCTTCAAAAAAAAGTCGCATGAGCAACGAGCACCTCATGGATAATTTTCTTTAAACATTTTTAGTGGGTTTCCCAAGAGCAAAAAGTAGTTTTAAAAATTTCCAAACTTCTCAGAACACAATCTTTTGGAAAACTAGACACTCTAAAGCAGTTACATTCACGTGCTACAATTATCCTTCTAGAGTATATACTATTTTATAACATAGACCCAGATGCTGTTTCTTTTAAAACAAAGTAATGCACGAAACTGATTGTAAGCACAGAGACAATAGACCCTGTTGTGTTTCATGATTATCTATCATCCAAGATTCTTTATCCCCATGCCACATTTTCCTCTCAAAAAAAGATTATACGCTCTAATCTTCCGATAAAAATAAAAGAGTAGGGTTGCTTGGGGTTCAACACTAGCCAGAAAATCGTCCTTTCCTTTAATGCGTTTTCACAATCTTAGAACACTCAAAAATAACAAGCATTCTCAATTGTTTTCCAAAACAAACTAAAGCAAAATACTCTCAAAGTGTACCGCAGCATTGCCACAAGCCACGATTAAGATGTAATGCGCTTGGATAAGACGCCACTCCTCGAGCTCATCAAATATCTCAAGTTTCTGTATTCAGCACATATAGACACTGTGAAAACAAACAAACTGTACGTACAGACGGATACTTCGAATCAATTATATCTAGCATTTGATTCAAACTATACATATATGCTTTATGTTTTTCCTATGTTAGCATATGAGGAAATATTGCTGAAGTGAAAATAACACAAAATATATATACCTCAATGCGTTGTCTTTCAGTTTGATCAATAAACTTGTCATACATATCGTTCATATCCGTTGCAATGCAGTTTTTCCACCCCAATTGTTTGTATCTATACGTAAGAACAATACAGGGGTAGAAATATTGCGTATACAGGTAAATTGCAATCAAAGATAGGCTTGATACTTCATACTATCCAGTAAGAGGTTATAGAAAAGCAAAATAGGCGTTCAACAATAAAATAAATCAAGAAAACGGACAGGTAAGCGCGCTTCCTTTCTAGGCTTAAAATCAAATAGAAAAACAATAGAAAGTCGAATAAAGATGAAAATTTGACATAGATTGGTGCAAATATTTCTTGCCCAGACTAGGGTACGATGAAAAATATGCTCTCTCCTCTTGTATATTTGTCAGAAACCTTTCAATCTGCGAAGTAATCGTCGGATATTTATGCAAACCAAGCAAGGGACATCCACGGGCCTAAAATAAAACATGAAAATCATAGCATATAAAATATAAATATACTTTTCTAATTTAAAAAATGAAACAAAAATGCCGCAGGTGCGTATATTCTCAAAAGTATAGCCAAAAAGTCTAGCACATTATTGAAAAGCATAAAATTACTCTCTTATGCATAGACAGTAAAGTAATCGATGTACCTCTAGATTTTCCACCATAGTACGACCAAAGGGGTCCGTTGGATTTGTCTAAAAGAAAAAAAGGTGATTTTTGTACCTATTTCAAGTTTGAGCTTTATTAAGAAGGAACAAAATTTGAAAAAAAAGTAACACTAAGCTTTCTCGCAAGAAAATAAAGGGTAAAACTAAAATTTTCTTCAGAAATTTTAAAATAAAACAGACTTGTTCGTAGACAATGAAAGCACTTGGAGCCTTCACAGCAGAGGAGGCCCATTTTATAACCTGTAGTATGCAAAATGTACTATTCACAATTTCTCATAGAAATGTAGAACTTCGAAGACATATGCTCATTTTCAAAAAAGTTACTGCATTTTATCTACAAACATTCGTATTATCAATACGCATCCATGCAGTAAAATTGCAGTATTCGACAGGTAGTCGTAACAGACCACACTCTTGCAGAAAAAGAGAAAAACTCAGGAAACAAAATTAAGAAATTTTGAAGTTAAAATTAATGGAAATAAAAATTCATACTATATTATTCATATTTTAAAACTGCTTCTCCCACTCGTTTCATAAATACACATTGCAATAAAAAGAATACCTTATCTGAATAGGTTGGAGCCATGTATACCAAAACACATTCACACACAAATAGGGTAGGCAAACTGTGGTACAGAACAAATGTAAACATGGGTTAGCCAAAAATTCAAAGCAAAACATCCTCTTCTACCAAAAATAGTAACAAAGATTTTCTTGTACAACAAAACCTCAATAAGCTTAAAAAGAACTTTTTTCAATGGGGCATTACGAGTAAGAATAAGTCAAAATGTATAGAACTAATAAAAAATGAGAAAAACTCATCCAGTTTCTCTTTCTGAATTAATTGGGGTAAAGAATGATCGATCGTTCTTTCTTAAAATTTATAGTATAGGAATATGTAAGCGCATCTTCTTAAAATAAGAATATAAAGATTCCTCATCCTTTCTTAAGTTTATTATAGCATAGGAATATGCAATTTCATCTACGTTGAATGAAGATTACGTTGAGTCAAATCCAGAATTTCGAAGTTCTACATCCATCTCATCAATGCGTCGTAAATCTGCGGCAACCTTTGGACATATCACAGTATTACAAAACAAGGAATTAACTATTTCAAAAATAAAAGAAATAGTAATGGTAGAAATAAAAAAAAGTGACAATCATGGTATTTAAAAATTCAGGAATTAAACAGCAAAAATTTGAGTAACATGTAAAGGAGAGACTATATCCTTCAAAGGCAGAGATCAATTGTTAAATGATCACCATTCGAAAATTTTGGCCACGAATTTGATTGGAAACCACTGCTGAAGACAAAATTTACAAGCAAAACCAACACAAAAAAATATAATCTACAAACAAAAGATACAGAAAATTTTTAAGCTTCGTGTACGTACAGTGAGGAATTTACTAACTTTACATTTATTAAAACGTTCAAACAAAAAAATGACGTAAAATAATACTAAAGAAAAACAGCTTTCAAACCTAAATCATCTTTTTTATTGGATATCTGTGACCATAAAGATTCATTCCTGAACGATAAAGATATATCTTTTATAGAGTAAAATTTTCAAGATTTGACTATGAGGCATTTGTCCTTTAATCAAAAGGCATACAGAAGAAATGTTAATAGGGAACAAAATAGATAAAATAATTATGCAATTGCACACGTTTTGAATATTGAAAACATGTGGAAAACGAACCACCCAGGCAATCAATCTAGAATAATCGTAGTGTAACATATAAAGGATACACATTGAAGATCGTTTGAAAAAAATCATCTAGAGAAAAAGCTAAATACCTAACTGCATACCTAAGAATAATTGCCGCCTTTCGAGCAATTACTTCGGCAAAATCAATTTCATAAAATCGGATATCGGACCTTTGTGACTGAACATTGATGTATTAAAAATTTCAAAAATATGTAGAATCTGAACAGCTTGAATAATGAAGACTTCATACGCTCTATATGGCATTTACAAAAAACCCAAGAAAATTTAGCAGAAACTAAATATAGATGTGTACAACTTGATAATTGAAACAATCTCGTTTTGTGTCCATGAGAGGCAGGCACTATAGAAACAAACAGAAAATGCAGCTTCTATCATTAGTGTACATACACTTATCCAGAAAAACATTGTATCTAAGCCTGCTCCGATATTGACGATTTGAAGCGAAAGAGAAGAAGAATCCTGTAACATCCACACATAGCATTGCCTTAATAAAGTATACCAGCAAAATTCTGATACAAAATTGTATCTTTTGAGATATAATTCTTTGCCATAATTTATGCTGAGGTACATAATAAATAAAATCTAAAAAGAAAAAGCTCTATCCACTAGGGAAGTTAGCTGTGAGAAATTTCATAACCAATAGTTTTCTCCAATGAAAATTTCGCTCTTATCATATACCTGTGGAAAGCAATTTAAGAATTCATTCACGCTTTTCCTGATAGCAGCAACACGTGCAAAATAACCTGAAAGGAAAATAAAACGAGATGTTTCAGTAAGAAAATGGATATAGCTCTGGAAGCATTTTCATCCGACAAGTGTGCTTGCAACTGCAAACATCTCTGCTAGCTATTTGCTTGGTTTTCTTATGCTAACTTGCTACAGAAGGACTTTTCTACTAGCAACACACAAAGCACTTAGAACCTCTGTTTATAAGGGGGGCTCTGCGTGTTGGCTGCTTAACAAAGAAATGTAAAAAATCATCTCTGAAATAGCCATAATTACAGGAAGATCTGAAATATAAAAACATAAATTTAATTATTATCGATTTGAATAGTCATTCAGGAGTCTTCTATTCCTAGGATTAAATGCATTCAAATTTGAGACCGGACAGCATAATTTGAGAATACAAAAAAGAAAAGTGAATCATGACTATTATCTCAAAAATTTACTGGAAACAGGAGCGAAGAGATTGACTATCCGTCAGCGCTCTATAATTTTTATTTTATTTTGTTTGATTGTAAGCCCCTTTGCAGTGCAAACAATTCTTAGTAACGATAAACGAGACCTCTCCACAACAGATTGAAAAATATAAAGAATGTGAGATTTGCTACTGCTAGCTTTAGCGCAAATCACTTCTAAAGCAGGATGGCAAATTTTTGCTACTTGGAACCTCCATGAACGCATTGAGTGACAGCTATGAATTTCAGATAAAGAGCGTCTCAAAAAATTACGACATAGTTTTAAAGCCCGGTTCGAAAGCAGATGCTAACTGATATTTAGCAGACAGCTACTATAATGCAAATATATGAAACAAGTCATAGTAGTGTAATGGTGGGCACTCTTCATTTAATCTGCACTGACAACTTGCTACTAGCGGCATCATCAGTTGTATTTTGAACAGCTTCGTCTCCATGCGGGATGAGGGGAGGAGAACTGTAGCGGTTAGAATGTGAATTGTACATCTTAGTTTCTGTAGATTACTAATTGTAAAATTGCTTGAAGCAGAGGTATCAAACGAATCCACTCAGAGACGAAAGGAGAGGACAACAACACAACCACGGAAAGAGGGACAAATACAATTGAACAATTGAATATTTGCAAAAACGAAGGAAGTTGCGTATGAAAGCTATGTGAATTCAATATAGCTATGAGTAAAATAAATCAAATTTCAGAGAGCCTTAAGGTAGGGCATGCATGCCCTTGAGTAAAAAGTATCATTTCACTCGGGTTTGAAATTGCACTGTAACCCCCGCCAAGAATAGAGAGAGTCTCACTTGAAAAAATATTTAACCTGCTCTGATTTCAGTCAAACCGTCCTCACCAAAAAACAATGCAATAACACTCCAAATAGCAGGTATATTACGTTCCGTTTCTTATTAACGCTTCTTTAGCAAATACTCTGCTATCGGCTCATTTGAAGTAAAAAGAGGAGTAAGGTCGCAATTTTTTTCCCTGAGCAATTAGTAGTATAGAATAATTCAAATAAGAATTATACACCTCGTGTTAATTGCACAAATATGTTATTGATTAAGACACGGAAGAGAAGAATCTCTTCTTACGCTCTCTATGGTATAATAGAATGCCACATTAGTGAGTAATTTGACAGGAGCTTATAATCTTGTCTGTAGTATCCGGTATGTCAAAGACTAGCTGAGGAATTTGATAATGTTAATACAGTGAAGTTTAGGTGTCACTGCAGGGCTAATAGATCAAACTGTAATAACAGAGTTAAAGGAATTATTTGGTAAGGCACGTGCGGAGAGACTAAAGAAGACAATAAGAACCTACGGAGGTCAGGTTGCCCCAAAGCTTAAGAGAAATCAAGAGCGGCTAATATCAAGCATGCTCGGCTGGAATGATTTCCTGCGACGACGTGTTGCATTTATGACTACATCTCTTACAGAGATATCCTAAGAAATTGTGTTTTACAATGGCTTCGAGTGAAGCCTGAATCTATTTATGATATGTAACGAAAATACGGGAAGATTATGCTGACCCTGGGCGTTAATGGAAAATAGGTGAAGCTAATCAATAAATGACAACTTTGAAATTCTTAGAAGTGAATTCTCGACTAACTAAAACTAATCAAAA